>CM056200.1:14443087-14458940 GCA_029692085.1 Gymnothorax javanicus | reverse complement strand
CTTTATAATGGAATTGTTTATCAGATGGCATTAAAGCATAACCCTACATGGGCATATTAGATTAGATGCCATTAAAGCTTCACCCTTCTTGTATATATGCAAATACATCAATGTTAAAGTTTGAATGCTAATGCTAACTTGCTAATGCTAGCGATCTAATGCTAGTGTTAATATCAGGTCATTTTCATACTGTACTTGTCCTCTATGATCCATATAAGAGATCAGATGGCATTAAAACATAACCCTTCATTGGAATATCAGATTAGATGGCATTAAAGCTTCACCTTTCTTGTATACATGCAAGTACAGCAAGTTTAAGCTTGAATGCTAATGCTAACTTGCTAATGCTAGCGATCTAATGCTAGTGCTAATATCTGGTGATTTTCATACTGTATGTGTCCTCTATAATGGAAATAAGAGATCAGATGGCATTAAAGCATCACCTTTCATGTGATTATGAGGTAAGATGTCATTAAAGCTTAACCCTTCTTTATATACGCAAAAACAGCAATGTTAAAGTTTGAATGCTAATGCTAACTTGCTTATACTAGCGATCTAATGCTAGTGCTAACATCTGGTCATTTTCATACTGTATATTTCCTTTATGATGGAAATAAGAGATCAGATGGCATTAAAGCATATCCCTTCATGGGAATATCAGATTAGATGGCATTAAAGCTTCACCTTCTTTTATACTTGCAAGTAATGCAAGTTTAAGCTTGAATGCTAATGCTAACTTGCTAAGGCGAGCAATCTAATGCTAGTGCTTATATCTGGTCATTTTCAAACTGTACGTGTCCTCTATGATGGATATAAGAGATCAGATGGCATTAAAGCATAACCCTTCATGGGAATATCAGATTTGATGGCATTAAAGCTTCACCCTTCTTGTATACATGCAAGTACAGTAAGTTTAAGTTTGAATGCTAATGCTAACTTGCTAATGCTAGCGATATAATGCTAGTGCTAATATCTGGTCATTTTCAAACTGTACGTGTCCTCTATAATGGAAATAAGATATCAGATGGCATTAAAGCATAACCCTTTATGGGCATATTAGATTAGATGGCATTAAAGCTTCACCCTTCTTGTATATATGCAAATACAGCAATGTTAAAGTTTGAATGCTAATGCTAACTTGCTAATGCTAGCGATCTAATGCTAGTGCTAATATCAGGTCATTTTCTTACTGTACTTGTCCTCTAAGATGCATATAAGAGATCAGATGGCATTAAAGCATAACCCTTCTTTGGAATATCATATTAGATGGCATTAAAGCTTAACCCTTCTTCTATACATGCAAGTACAGCAAGTTTAAGCTTGAATGCTAATGCTAACTTGCTAATGCTAACGATCTAATGCTAGTGCTAATATCTGGTCATTTTCATACTGTACTATCCTCTCTGATGGATATAAGAGATCAGATGCCATTAAAGCATAACCCTTCATTGGAATATCAGAGTAGATGGCATTAAAGCTTCACCCTTCTTGTATACATGTAAGTACTGCAATGTTTAAGTTTGAATTCTAATGCTAACTTGATAATGCTAGCGATCTAATGCTAGTGCTAATATCTGGTCATTTTCATACTTTACGTGTCATCTATGATGGATACAAGAGATCAGATGGCATTAAAGCATAACCCTTCTTTGGAATATCATATTAGATGGCATTAAAGCTTAACCCTTCTTCTATACATGCAAGTACAGCAAGTTTAAGCTTGAATGCTAATGTTAACTTGCTAATGCTAACGATCTAATGCTAGTGCTAATATCTGGTCATTTTCATACTGTACTATCCTCTATGATGGATATAAGAGATCAGATGCCATTAAACCATAACCCTTCATTGGAATATCAGATTAGATGGCATTAAAGCTTCACCCTTCTTGTATACATGTAAGTACTGCAATGTTTAAGTTTGAATTCTAATGCTAACTTGATAATGCTAGCGATCTAATGCTAGTGCTAATATCTGGTCATTTTCATACTTTACGTGTCATCTATGATGGATACAAGAGATCAGATGGCATTAAAGCATAACCCTTCATGGGCATATTAGATTAGATGGTATTAAAGCTTCACCCTTCTTGTATACATGCAAGTTCTGCAATGTTTAAGTTTGAATGCTAATGCTTACTTGATAATGCTAGCGATCTAATGCTAGTGCTAATATCTGGTCATTTTCATACTGTACGTGTCGTCTATGATGGATACAAGAGATCAGATGGCATTAAAGCATAACCCTTCATGGAAATATCAGATTAGATGGCATTAAAGCTTAACCCTTCTTGTATACATGCAAGTACAGTAAGTTTAAGTTTGAATCCTAATGCTATTTTGCTATTGCTAGCGATCTAATGCTAGTGCTAATATCAGGTCATTTTCATACAGTACGTGTCCTCTATAATGGAAATAAGAGATCAGATGGCATTAAAGCATAACCCTTCATGGGCATATTAGATTAGATGGCATTGAAGCTTCACCCTTCTTGTATACATGCAAGTTCTGCAATGTTTAAGTTTGAATGCTAATGCTAACATGATAATGCTAGCGATCTAATGCTAGTGCTAATATCTGGTCATTTTCATACTGTACGTGTCGTCTATGATGGATATAAGAGATCAGATGGCATTAAAGCATTACCCTTCATGGGAATATCAGATTTGATGGCATTAAAGCATAACCCTTCTTGTATACATGAAAGTACAGCAAGTTTAAGTTTGAATGCTAATGCTAACTTGCTAATGCTAGCGATCTAATGCTAGTGCTAATATCTGGTCATTTTCATACTGTACGTGTGCTCTATGATGGAAATAAGAGATCAGATGGCATTAAAGCATAACGCTACTTGTATAAATGCAAATACAAAAATGTTAAAGTTTGAATGCTAATGCTAACTTGCTAATGCTAACGATCTAATGCTAGTGCTACTATCTGGTCATTTTCATACTTTACGTGTCCTCTATGATGGATATAAGATCAGATGGCTCTAAAGCATAACCCTTCATGGGAATATCAGATTGGATGGCATTAAAGCTTAACCCTTCTTGTATACATGCAAGTACAGTAAGTTTAAGTTTGAATGCTAATGCTAACTTGCTATTGCTAGCGATCTAATGCTAGTGCTAATATCTGGTCATTTTCATACAGTATGTGTCCTCTATAATGGAAATAAGAGATCAGATGGCATTAAAGCATAACCCTTCATGGGCATATTAGATTAGATGGCATTAAAGCTTCACCCTTCTTGTATAAATGCAAGTTCTGCAATGTTTAAGTTTGAATGCTAATGCTAACATGATAATGCTAGCGATCTAATGCTAGTGCTAATATCTGGTCATTTTCATACTGTACGTGTCGTCTATGATGGATATAAGAGATCAGATGGCATTAAAGCATAACCCTTCATGGGAATATCAGATTTGATGGCATTAAAGCTTAACCCTTCTTGTATACATGCAAGTACAGCAAGTTTAAGTTTGAATGCTAATGCTAACTTGCTAATGCTAGCGATCTAATGCTAGTGCTAATATCTGGTCATTTTCATACTGTACGTGTGCTCTATGATGGAAATAAGAGATCAGATGGCATTAAAGCATAACGCTACTTGTAAAAATGCAAATACAAAAATGTTAAAGTTTGAATGATAATGCTAACTTGCTAATGCTAACGATCTAATGCTAGTGCTAATATCTGGTCATTTTCATACTTTACGTGTCCTCTATGATGGATATAAGAGATCAGATGGCTTTAAAGCATAACCCTTCATGGGAATATCAGATTAGATGGCATTAAAGCTTAACCCTTCTTGTATACATGCAAGTACAGTAAGTTTAAGTTTGAATGCTAATGCTAACTTGCTAATGCTAACGATCTAATGCTAGTGCTAATATCTGGTCATTTTCATACTTAACGTGTCCTCTATGATGGATATAAGAGATCAGATGTCATTAAAGCATAACCCTACATGGGCATATTAGATTAGATGCCATTAAAGCTTCACCCTTCTTGTATATATGCAAATACAGCAATGTTAAAGTTTGAATGCTAATGCTAACTTGCTAATGCTAGCGATCTAATGCTAGTGTTAATATCAGGTCATTTTCATACTGTACTTGTCCTCTATGATCCAAATAAGAGATCAGATGGCATTAAAACATAACCCTTCATTGGAATATCAGATTAGATGACATTAAAGCTTCACCTTTCTTGTATACATGCAAGTACAGCAAGTTTAAGCTTGAATGCTAATGCTAACTTGCTAATGCTAGCGATCTAATGCTAGTGCTAATATCTGGTGATTTTCATACTGTATGTGTCCTCTATAATGGAAATAAGAGATCAGATGGCATTAAAGCATAACCCTTCATGGGCATATTAGATTTGATGGCATTAAAGCTGAACCCTTCTTGTTTACATGCAAGTTCTACAATGTTTAAGTTTGAATGCTAATGCTAACTTGATAATGCTAGCGATCTAATGCTAGTGCTAATATCTGGTCATTTTCATACTGTACTTATCCTCTATGATGCATATAAGAAATCAGATGGCATTTAAGCATAACCCTTCATTGGAATATCAGATTAGATGCCATTAAAGTTAAACCCTTCTTGTATACATGCAAGTACAGCAAGTTTAAGGTTGAATGCTAATGCTAACTTGCTAATGCTAGCGATTTAATGCTAGTGCTAATTTCTGGTCATTTTCAAACTGTATGTGTTATTTATAATGGAAATAAGAGATCAGATGGCATTAAAGCATCACCTTTCATGTGATTATGAGGTAAGATGTCATTAAATCTTAACACTTCTTTATATACGCAAAAACAGCAATGTTAAAGTTTGAATGCTAATGCTAACTTGCTTATACTAGCGATCTAATGCTAGTGCTAACATCTGGTCATTTTCATACTGTATATTTCCTTTATGATGGAAATAAGAGATCAGATGGCATTAAAGCATATCCCTTCATGGGAATATCAGATTAGATGGCATTAAAGCTTCACCTTCTTTTATACTTGCAAGTATGCAAGTTTAAGCTTGAATGCTAATGCTAACTTGCTCAGGCGAGCAATCTAATGCTAGTGCTTATATCTGGTCATTTTCAAACTGTACGTGTCCTCTATGATGGATATAAGAGATCAGATGGCATTAAAGCATAACCCTTCATGGGAATATCAGATTTGATGGCATTAAAGCTTCACCCTTCTTGTATACATGCAAGTACAGTAAGTTTAAGTTTGAATGCTAATGCTAACTTGCTAATGCTAGCGATATAATGCTAGTGCTAATATCTGGTCATTTTCAAACTATGCGTGTCCTCTATAATGGAAATAAGATATCAGATGGCATTAAAGCATAACCCTTTATGGGCATATTAGATTAGATGGCATTAAAGCTTCACCCTTCTTGTATATATGCAAATACAGCAATGTTAAAGTTTGAATGCTAATGCTATCTTGCTAATGCTAGCGATCTAATGCTAGTGCTAATATCAGGTCATTTTCATACTGTACTTGTCCTCTATGATGCATATAAGAGATCAGATGGCATTAAAGCATAACCCTTCTTTGGAATATCATATTAGATGGCATTAAAGCTTAACCCTTCTTCTATACATGCAAGTACAGCAAGTTTAAGCTTGAATGCTAATGCTAACTTGCTAATGCTAACGATCTAATGCTAGTGCTAATATCTGGTCATTTTCATACTGTACGTGTCCTCTATGATGGATATAAGAGATCAGATGCCATTAAAGCATAACCCTTCATTGGAATATCAGATTAGATGGCATTAAAGCTTCACCCTTCTTGTATACATGTAAGTACTGCAATGTTTAAGTTTGAATGCTAATGCTAACTTGCTAATGCTAGCGATCTAATGCTAGTGCTAATATCTGGTCATTTTCATACTGTACGTGTGCTCTATGATGGAAATAAGAGATCAGATGGCATTAAAGCATAACGCTACTTGTATAAATGCAAATACAAAAATGTTAAAGTTTGAATGCTAATGCTAACTTGCTAATGCTAAGTTTGATCTAATGCTAGTGCTAATATCTGGTCATTTTCATACTTTGCGTGTCTCTATGATGGATATAAGAGATCAGATGGCTTTAAAGCATAACCCTTCATGGGAATATCAGATTAGATGGCATTAAAGCTTAACCCTTCTTGTATACATGCAAGTACAGTAAGTTTAAGTTTGAATGCTAATGCTAACTTGCTAATGCTAACGATCTAATGCTAGTGCTAATATCTGGTCATTTTCATACTTTACGTGTCCTCTATGATGGATATAAGAGATCAGATGGCATTAAAGCATAACCCTACATGGGCATATTAGATTAGATGCCATTAAAGCTTCACCCTTCTTGTATATATGCAAATACAGCAATGTTAAAGTTTGAATGCTAATGCTAACTTGCTAATGCTAGCGATCTAATGCTAGTGTTAATATCAGGTCATTTTCATACTGTACTTGTCCTCTATGATCCATATAAGAGATCAGATGGCATGAAAACATAACCCTTCATTGGAATATCAGATTAGATGGCATTAAAGCTTCACCTTTCTTGTATAAATGCAAGTACAGCAAGTTTAAGCTTGAATGCTAATGCTAACTTGCTAATGCTAGCGATCTAATGCTAGTGCTAATATCTGGTGATTTTCATACTGTATGTGTCCTCTATAATGGAAATAAGAGATCAGATGGCATTAAAGCAAAACCCTTCATGGGCATATTAGATTTGATGGCATTAAAGCTGAACCCTCCTTGTTTACATGCAAGTTCTACAATGTTTAAGTTTGAATGCTAATGCTAACTTGATAATGCTAGCGATCTAATGCTAGTGCTAATATCTGGTCATTTTCATACTGTACTTATCCTCTATGATGGATATAAGAGATCAGATGGCTTTAAAGCATAACCCTTCATGGGAATATCAGATTAGATGGCATTAAAGCTTAACCCTTCTTGTATACATGCAAGTACAGTAAGTTTAAGTTTGAATGCTAATGCTAACTTGCTATTGCTAGCGATCTAATGCTAGTGCTAATATCTGGTCATTTTCATACTGTACGTGTCCTTCATAATGGAAATAAGAGATCAGATGGCATTAAAGCATAACCCTACATGGGCATATTAGATTAGATGCCATTAAAGCTTCACCCTTCTTGTATTTATGCAAATACAGCAATGTTAAAGTTTGAATGCTAATGCTAACTTGCTAATGCTAGCGATCTAATGCTAGTGTTAATATCAGGTCATTTTCATACTGTACTTGTCCTCTATGATCCATATAAGACATCAGATGGCATTAAAACATAACCCTTCATTGGAATATCAGATCAGATGGCATTAAAGCTTCACCTTTCTTGTATACATGCAAGTACAGCAAGTTTAAGCTTGAATGCTAATGCTAACTTGCTAATGCTAGCGATCTAATGCTAGTGCTAATATCTGGTCATTTTCATACTGTACGTGTGCTCTATGATGGAAATAAGAGATCAGATGGCATTAAAGCATAACGCTACTTGTATAAATGCAAATACAAAAATGTTAAAGTTTGAATGCTAATGCTAACTTGGTAATGCTAACGATCTAATGCTAGTGCTAATATCTGGTCATTTTCATACTTTACGTGTCCTCTATGATGGATATAAGAGATCAGATGGCTCTAAAGCATAACCCTTCATGGGAATATCAGATTAGATGGCATTAAAGCTTAACCCTTCTTGTATACATGCAAGTACAGTAAGTTTAAGTTTGAATGCTAATGCTAATTTGCTATTGCTAGCGATCTAATGCTAGTGCTAATATCAGGTCATTTTCATACTGTACTTGTCCTCTATAATGGAAATAAGATTTCAGATGGCATTAAAGCATAACCCTACATGGGCATATTAGATTCCATTAAAGCTTCACCCTTCTTGTATATTTGCAAATACAGCAATGTTAAAGTTTGAATGCTAATGCTAACTTGATAATGCTAGCGATCTAATGCTAGTGCTAATATCTGGTCATTTTCATACTGTAAGTGTCCTCTGTGATGGATATAAGAGATCAGATGGCATTAAAGCATAACCCTTCTTGCATATATGCAAATACAGCAATGTTAAAGTTTGAATGCTAATGCTAACTTGCTAATGCTAACGATCTAATGCTAGTGCTAATATCTGGTCATTTTCATACTGTTCGTGTCCTCTATGTTGGATATAAGAGATCAGATGGCATTATTGCATAACCCTTCATGGGAATATCAGATTAGATGGCATGAAAGCTTAACCCTTCTTGTATACATGCAAGTACAGTAAGTTTAAGTTTGAATGCTAATGCTAACTTGCTAATGCTAGCCATCTAATGCTAGTGCTAAGATCTGGTCATTTTCATATTGTATGTGTCCTCTATAAAGGAAATAAGAGATCAGATGGCATTAAAGCATAACCCTTCAAGGGCATATTAGATTATATGGCATTAAAGCATAACCCTTCTTGTATAAATGCAAGTACTGCAAGGTTTAAGTTTGAATGCTAATGCTAACTTGATAATGCAAGCGATCTAATGCTAGTGCTAATATCTGGTCATTTTCATACTTTACGTGTCATCTATGATGGATTTAAGAGATCAGATGGCTTTAAAGCATAACCCTTCATGGGAATATCAGATTTGATGGCATTAAAGCTTAACCCTTCTTGTATTCATGCAAGTAAAGGAAGTTTAAGTTTGAATGCTAATGCTAACCTGCTAATGCTAGCGATCTAATGCGAGTGCTAATATCTGGTCATTTTCATACTGTACGTGTGCTCTATGATGGAAATAAGAGATCAGATGGCATTAAAGCATAACCCTTCATGGGAATATCAGATTTGATGGCATTAAAGCTTCACCCTTCTTGTATACATGCAAGTACAGTAAGTTTAAGTTTGAATGCTAATGCTAACTTGCTAATGCTAGCGATATAATGCTAGTGCTAATATCTGGTCATTTTCAAACTGTACGTGTCCTCTATAATGGAAATAAGATATCAGATGGCATTAAAGCATAACCCTTTATGGGCATATTAGATTAGATGGCATTAAAGCT
The DNA here is from genome assembly GCA_029692085.1 of Gymnothorax javanicus. Lineage (NCBI taxonomy): Eukaryota > Metazoa > Chordata > Actinopteri > Anguilliformes > Muraenidae > Gymnothorax > Gymnothorax javanicus. The sequence continues at coordinate 14,449,855 of CM056200.1, read as the reverse complement.
TCACCCTTCTTGTATATATGCAAATACAGCAATGTTAAAGTTTGAATGCTAATGCTAACTTGCTAATGCTAGCGATCTAATGCTAGTGCTAATATCAGGTCATTTTCATACTGTACTTGTCCTCTATGATGCATATAAGAGATCAGATGGCATTAAAGCATAACCCTTCTTTGGAATATCATATTAGATGGCATTAAAGCTTATCCCTTCTTCTATACATGCAAGTACAGCAAGTTTAAGCTTGAATGCTAATGCTAACTTGCTAATGCTAACGATCTAATGCTAGTGCAAATATCTGGTCATTTTCATACTGTACGTGTCCTCTATGATGGATATAAGAGATCAGATGCCATTAAAGCATAACCCTTCATTGGAATATCAGATTAGATGGCATTAAAGCTTCACCCTTCTTGTATACATGTAAGTACTGCAATGTTTAAGTTTGAATTCTAATGCTAACTTGATAATGCTAGCGATCTAATGCTAGTGCTAATATCTGGTCATTTTCATACTTTACGTGTCATCTATGATGGATATAAGAGATCAGATGGCTTTAAAGCATAACCCTTCATGGGCATATTAGATTAGATGGTATTAAAGCTTCACCCTTCTTGTATACATGCAAGTTCTGCAATGTTTAAGTTTGAATGCTAATGCTTACTTGATAATGCTAGCGATCTAATGCTAGTGCTAATATCTGGTCATTTTCATACTCTACGTGTCGTCTATGATGGAAATAAGAGATCAGATGGCATTAAAGCATAACCCTTCATGGAAATATCAGATTAGATGGCATTAAAGCTTAACCCTTCTTGTATACATGCAAGTACAGTAAGTTTAAGTTTGAATCCTAATGCTAATTCGCTATTGCTAGCGATCTAATGCTAGTGCTAATATCAGGTCATTTTCATACAGTACGTGTCCTCTATAATGAAAATAAGAGATCAGATGGCATTAAAGCATAACCCTTCATGGGCATATTAGATTAGATGGCATTGAAGCTTCACCCTTCTTGTATACATGCAAGTTCTGCAATGTTTAAGTTTGAATGCTAATGCTAACATGATAATGCTAGCGATCTAATGCTAGTGCTAATATCTGGTCATTTTCATACTGTACGTGTCCTCTATGATGGATATAAGAGATCAGATGGCATTAAAGCATTACCCTTCATGGGAATATCAGATTTGATGGCATTAAAGCATAACCCTTCTTGTATACATGCAAGTACAGCAAGTTTAAGTTTGAATGCTAATGCTAACTTGCTAATGCTAGCGATCTAATGCTAGTGCTAATATCTGGTCATTTTCATACTGTACGTAGGCTCTATGATGGAAATAAGAGATCAGATGGCATTAAAGCATAACGCTACTTGTATAAATGCAAATACAAAAATGTTAAAGTTTGAATGCTAATGCTAACTTGCTAATGCTAACGATCTAATGCTAGTGCTACTATCTGGTCATTTTCATACTTTACGTGTCCTCTATGATGGATATAAGAGATCAGATGGCTCTAAAGCATAACCCTTCATGGGAATATCAGATTAGATGGCATTAAAGCTTAACCCTTCTTGTATACATGCAAGTACAGTAAGTTTAAGTTTGAATGCTAATGCTAACTTGCTATTGCTAGCGATCTAATGCTAGTGCTAATATCTGGTCATTTTCATACAGTATGTGTCCTCTATAATGGAAATAAGAGATCAGATGGCATTAAAGCATAACCCTTCATGGGCATAATATTAGATTAGATGGCATTAAAGTTCCCTTCTTGTATAAATGCAAGTTTAAGTTTAAGTTTGAATGCTAATGCTAACATGATAATGCTAGCGATCTAATGCTAGTGCTAATATCTGGTCATTTTCATACTGTACGTGTCGTCTATGATGGATATAAGAGATCAGATGGCATTAAAGCATAACCCTTCATGGGAATATCAGATTTGATGGCATTAAAGCTTAACCCTTCTTGTATACATGCAAGTACAGCAAGTTTATGTTTGAATGCTAATGCTAACTTGCTAATGCTAGCGATCTAATGCTAGTGCTAATATCTGGTCATTTTCATACTGTACGTGTGCTCTATGATGGAAATAAGAGATCAGATGGCATTAAAATCAGATAACGCTACTTGTATAAATGCAAATACAAAAATGTTAAAGTTTGAATGCTAATGCTAACTTGCTAATGCTAACGATCTAATGCTAGTGCTAATATCTGGTCATTTTCATACTTTTACGTGTCCTCTATGATGATCAGATGGCTTTAAAAAACGCTTGAATATAAGAGATCAGATGGCTTTAAAGCATAACCCTTCATTGGAATATCAGATTAGATGGCATTAAAGCTTTACCCTTCTTTGTATATGCAAGTACAGTAAGTTTAAGTTTGAATGCTAATGCTAACTTGCTAATGCTAACGATCTAATGCTAGTGCTAATATCTGGTCATTTTCATACTTTACGTGTCCTCTATGATGGATATAAGAGATCAGATGGCATTAAAGCATAACCCTACATGGGCATATTAGATTAGATGCGATTAAAGCTTCACCCTTCTTGTATATAAGCAAATACAGCAATGTTAAAGTTTGAATGCTAATGCTAACTTGCTAATGCTAGCGATCTAATGCTAGTGTTAATATCAGGTCATTTTCATACTGTACTTGTCCTCTATGATCCATATAAGAGATCAGATGGCATGAAAACATAACCCTTCATTGGAATATCAGATTAGATGGCATTAAAGCTTCACCTTTCTTGTATAAATGCAAGTACAGCAAGTTTAAGCTTGAATGCTAATGCTAACTTGCTAATGCTAGCGATCTAATGCTAGTGCTAATATCTGGTGATTTTCATACTGTATGTGTCCTCTATAATGGAAATAAGAGATCAGATGGCATTAAAGCAAAACCCTTCATGGGGATATTAGATTTGATGGCATTAAAGCTGAACCCTTCTTGTTTACATGCAAGTTCTACAATGTTTAAGTTTGAATGCTAATGCTAACTTGATAATGCTAGCGATCTAATGCTAGTGCTAATATCTGGTCATTTTCATACTGTACTTATCCTCTATGATGGATATAAGAGATCAGATGGTTTTTAAAAGCATAACCCTTCATGGGAATATCAGATTAGATGGCATTAAAGCTTTAACCCTTCTTGTATACATGCAAGTACAGTAAGTTTAAGTTTGAATGCTAATGCTAACTTGCTATTGCTAGCGATCTAATGCTAGTGCTAATATCTGGTCATTTTCATACTGTACGTGTCCTTCATAATGGAAATAAGAGATCAGATGGCATTAAAGCATAACCCTACATGGGCATATTAGATTAGATGCCATTAAAGCTTCACCCTTCTTGTATTTATGCAAATACAACAATGTTAAAGTTTGAATGCTAATGCTAACTTGCTAATGCTAGCGATCTAATGCTAGTGTTAATATCAGGTCATTTTCATACTGTACTTGTCCTCTATGATCCATATAAGACATCAGATGGCATTAAAACATAACCCTTCATTGGAATATCAGATCAGATGGCATTAAAGCTTCACCTTTCTTGTATACATGCAAGTACAGCAAGTTTAAGCTTGAATGCTAATGCTAACTTGCTAATGCTAGCGATCTAATGCTAGTGCTAATATCTGGTCATTTTCATACTGTACATAGGCTCTATGATGGAAATAAGAGATCAGATGGCATTAAAGCATAACGCTACTTGTATAAATGCAAATACAAAAATGTTAAAGTTTGAATGCTAATGCTAACTTGCTAATGCTAACGATCTAATGCTAGTGCTACTATCTGGTCATTTTCATACTTTACGTGTCCTCTATGATGGATATAAGAGATCAGATGGCTCTAAAGCATAACCCTTCATGGGAATATCAGATTAGATGGCATTAAAGCTTAACCCTTCTTGTATACATGCAAGTACAGTAAGTTTAAGTTTGAATGCTAATGCTAACTTGCTATTGCTAGCGATCTAATGCTAGTGCTAATATCTGGTCATTTTCATACAGTATGTGTCCTCTATAATGGAAATAAGAGATCAGATGGCATTAAAGCATAACCCTTCATGGGCATATTAGATTAGATGGCATTAAAGCTTCACCCTTCTTGTATAAATGCAAGTTCTGCAATGTTTAAGTTTGAATGCTAATGCTAACATGATAATGCTAGCGATCTAATGCTAGTGCTAATATCTGGTCATTTTCATACCGTACGTGTCGTCTATGATGGATATAAGAGATCAGATGGCATTAAAGCATAACCCTTCATGGGAATATCAGATTTGATGGCATTAAAGCTTAACCCTTCTTGTATACATGCAAGTACAGCAAGTTTATGTTTGAATGCTAATGCTAACTTGCTAATGCTAGCGATCTAATGCTAGTGCTAATATCTGGTCATTTTCATACTGTAATGGTGCTCTATGATGAAATAAGAGATCAGATGGCATTAAAGCATAACGCTACTTGTATAAATGCAAATACAAAAATGTTAAAGTTTGAATGCTAATGCTAACTTGCTAATGCTAACGATCTAATGCTAGTGCTAATATCTGGTCATTTTCATACTTTACGTGTCCTCTATGATGGATATAAGAGATCAGATGGCTTTAAAGCATAACCCTTCATTGGAATATCAGATTAGATGGCATTAAAGCTTAACCCTTCTTGTATACATGCAAGTACAGTAAGTTTAAGTTTGAATGCTAATGCTAACTTGCTAATGCTAACGATCTAATGCTAGTGCTAATATCTGGTCATTTTCATACTTTACGTGTCCTCTATGATGGATATAAGAGATCAGATGGCATTAAAGCATAACCCTACATGGGCATATTAGATTAGATGCCATTAAAGCTTCACCCTTTTGTATATAAGCAAATACAGCAATGTTAAAGTTTGAATGCTAATGCTAACTTGCTAATGCTAAGGATCTAATGCTAGTGTTAATATCAGGTCATTTTCATACTGTACTTGTCCTCTATGATCCATATAAGAGATCAGATGGCATGAAAACATAACCCTTCATTGAATATCAGATTAGATGGCATTAAAAGCTTCACCTTTCTTGTATAAATGCAAGTACAGCAAGTTTAAGCTTGAATGCTAATGCTAACTTTGCTACACTAGCGATCTAATGCTAGTGCTAATATCTGGTGATTTTCATACTGTATGTGTCCTCTATAATGGAAATAAGAGATCAGATGGCATTAAAGCAAAACCCTTCATGGGGATATTAGATTTGATGGCATTAAAGCTGAACCCTTCTTGTTTACATGCAAGTTCTACAATGTTTAAGTTTGAATGCTAATGCTAACTTGATAATGCTAGCGATCTAATGCTAGTGCTAATATCTGGTCATTTTCATACTGTACTTATCCTCTATGATGGATATAAGAGATCAGATGGCTTTAAAGCATAACCCTTCATGGAATATCAGATTAGATGGCATTAAAGCTTAACCCTTCTTGTATACATGCAAGTACAGTAAGTTTAAGTTTGAATGCTAATGCTAACTTGCTATTGCTAGCGATCTAATGCTAGTGCTAATATCTGGTCATTTTTCATACTGTACGTGTCCTTCATAATGGAAATAAGAGATCAGATGGCATTAAAGCATAACCCTACATGGGCATATTAGATTAGATGCCATTAAAAGCTTCACCCTTCTTGTATTTATGCAAATACAGCAATGTTAAAGTTTGAATGCTAATGCTAACTTGCTAATGCTAGCGATCTAATGCTAGTGTTAATATCAGGTCATTTTCATACTGTACTTGTCCTCTATGATCCATATAAGACATCAGATGGCATTAAAACATAACCCTTCATTGGAATATCAGATCAGATGGCATTAAAGCTTCACCTTTCTTGTATACATGCAAGTACAGCAAGTTTAAGCTTGAATGCTAATGCTAACTTGCTAATGCTAGCGATCTAATGCTAGTGCTAATATCTGGTCATTTTTCATACTGTAATGCATTGTGCTCTATGATGGAAATAAGAGATCAGATGGCATTAAAGCATAACGCTACTTGTATAAATGCAAATACAAAAAAATGTTAAAGTTTTGAATGCTAATGCTAACTTGGTAATGCTAACGATCTAATGCTAGTGCTAATATCTGGTCATTTTCTATACTTTACGTGTCCTCTATGATGGATATAAGAGATCAGATGGCTCTAAAGCATAACCCTTCATGGGAATATCAGATTAGATGGCATTAAAGCTTAACCCTTCTTGTATACATGCAAGTACAGTAAGTTTAAGTTTGAATGCTAATGCTAATTTGCTATTGCTACAGATCTAATGCTAGTGCTAATATCAGGTCATTTTCACTGTACTTGTCCTCTATAATGGAAATAAGATTTCAGATGGCATTAAAGCATAACCTCACATGGGCATATTAGATTCCATTAAAGCTTCACCCTTCTTGTATATGGTAAATACAGCAATGTTAAAGTTTGAATGCTAATGCTAACTTGATAATGCTAGCGATCTAATGCTAGTGCTAATATCTGGTCATTTTCATACTGTAAGTGTCCTCTATGATGGATATAAGAGATCAGATGGCATTAAAGCATAACCCTTCTTGCATATATGCAAATACAGCAATGTTAAAGTTTGAATGCTAATGCTAACTTGCTAATGCTAACGATCTAATGCTAGTGCTAATATCTCATTTTCATTTTCATACTGTTCGTGTCCTCTATGTTGATATAAGAGATCAGATGGCATTATTGCATAACCCT
>CM056200.1:14397421-14442987 GCA_029692085.1 Gymnothorax javanicus | reverse complement strand
AATTTTGCAAAAAGTGGGCAAATTTTATCCAGGTCATTTTCTACTGTAGGGTTTATGATGTATAAGAGATCAGATGGCATTAAAGCTCCCCTTCATGGGAATATCGGGGAATATAAATTTGATATTAAAAACCCTTCTTGTATAAATGCAAATACAGCAATGTTAAATTTTTAATGCTAATGCTAACTTGTTGTCGCTAGCGATCTAATGCTATGCTAATTTATCATTTACACTGTATGCAAGTCTCATGATGGAAATAAGATCAATGTCATTATAGCATAACCCCTTCATGGGTATATTAGATTAGATGGCAATAAAGCTTAACCCTTGCTATAAAATGCAACACAGCAATATGTTAAAGTTTGAATGCTTTTTTATAATTTGCTACACGTAGCGACTCTAATGCTAGTGCTAATATCAGGTCATTTTCATACTGTACGTGTCCTCTATGATGTATATAAGAGATTAGATGGCATTAAAGCATAACCCTTCATGGGAATATCAGGGAATATCAGATTAGATGGCATTAAAGCTTAACCCTTCTTGTATACATGCAAGTAGAGTAAGTTTAAGTTTGAATGCTAATGCTAACTTGCTAATGCTAGCGATGTAATGCTATTGCTAATTTCTGGGCATTTTTCATACTGGATGTGTCTTTATGATTGAAATAAGAGATCAGATGGCATTAAAAGCATCACCTTTCATGGTCTTATGAGATTAGATGGCATTAAAAGTTAACCCTTCTTTATATCTTGCTAAATACAGCAATGTTAAAGTTTGAATGCTAATGCTAACTTGCTAATGCTAGCGATCTAATGCTAGTGCTAATATCAGGTCATTTTACTGTCGTGTCCTCTATGATGTACGAGATGTGGCCATAACCCTTCATGAATATCAGTAGATGGCATTAAAGCTAACCCTTCTTGATACATGCATGGAAATTTAAGGCTAATGCTAAAATGCTATAACCCTTCATTTTCATACTGTATGTGTCCTTTAATATGGGAAATAAGAGATCAGATGGCATTAAAGCATCACCTTTCATGGGATTATCAGATTAGATGGCATTAAAGCTTGACCCTTCTTGTATACATGCAGTAACAGCAATTTTAAGTTTGAATGCTAATGCTAACTTGCTAATGCTAGCGATCTAATGCTAGTGCTTATATCTCGTCATTTTCATACTGTATCACGTGTCCTCTATGAGATGGAAATAAGAGATTAGATGGCATTAAAGCATAACCCTTCTTGTATACATGCAAGTACAGCAAGTTTAAGTTTGAATGCTAATGCTAACTTGCTAATGCTATCGATCTAATGCTAGTGCTAATATCTGGTCATTTTCATACTGTACGTGTCCTCTTGATGGATATATAAGAGATAAGATGGCATTAAAGCATAACGCTTCATGGGAAAATCAGATTAGATATTTAAAGCTTAACCCTTCTTGTATACATGCAAGTACAGTAAGTTTAAGTTTGAATGCTAATGCTATTTTGCTTATGCTAGCGTTCTAATGCTAGTGCCCTAATATCTGGTCATTTCATACTGAATGTGTCCTTTATGATGGAAATAAGAGATCAGATGCCGTTAATGCATCACCTTTCAGGGATTATCAGATTAGATGGCATTAAAGCTTTAACCCTCTTGTATACATGCAAATTACAGCAAGTTTAAGTTTGAATGCTAATGCTAATTTGCTAATGCTAGCGATCTAATGCTAGTGCTAATTTCTAGTCATTTTCATACTGTATGTGTCCTTTATGATTGAAATAAGAGATCAGATGGCATTAAAGCATCACCTTTCATGGGATTATGAGATTAGATGGCATTAAAAGTGAACCCTTCTTTATATACGCAAATACAGCAATGTTAAAGTTTGAATGCTAATGCTAACTTAATGCTAGCGATCTAATGCTAAAATATCAGGTCATTTCATACTACGCGGTCCTCTATGATGTATATAAGAGGATCAGATGGCATTAAAGCATAACCCTTCATGGGAATATCAGATCAGATGGCATTAAATCATAACCCTTCATGGGAATATCAGATTAGATGGCATTAAAGCTTAACCCTTCTTGTATACATTCAAGTACAGGAAGTTTAAGTTTGAATGCTAATGCTAACTTGCCAATGCTAGCGATCTAATGCTAGTGCTAATATCTCGTAATTTTCATACTGTTTGTGTCCTCTTTGATGGAAATAAGAGATCAGATGCCATTAAAGCATAACCCTTCTTGTATACATGCAAGTACAGCAAGTTTAAGTTTGAATGCTAATGCTAACTTGCTAATGCTATCGATCTAATGCTAGTGCTAATATCTGGTCATTTTCATACTGTACGTGTCCTTTATGATGGATATAAGAGATAAGATGGCATTAAAGCATAACCCTTCATGGGAATATCAGATTAGATGGCATTAAAGCTTAACCCTTCTTGTATACATGCAAGTACAGTAAGTTCAAGTTTGAATGCTAATGCTATTTTGCTAATGCTAGCGATCTAATGCTAGTGCTAAAATCCGGTCATTTTCATACTTTATGTGACCTCTATAATGGAAATAAGAGATCAGATAGCATTAAAGCATCACCCTTCATGGGCATATTAGATTTGATGGCATTAAAGCTTCACCCTTCTTGTATACATGCAAGTACAGCAAGTTTAAGTTTGAATGCTAATGCTAACTTACAAAATGCTAACGATCTAATGCTATTGCTAATATCTGGTAATTTTTCATCTGCACGTGTCCTCTATAATGGAAATAAGAGATCAGATGGCATTAAGCATAACCCTTCATGGGCATATTAGATTAGATTGCATTAAAGCTTAACCCTTCTTGTATAAATGCAAATACAGCAATGTTAAAGTTTGAATGCTAATGCTAACTTGCTAATGCTAGCGATCTAATGCTAATGCTAATATCAGGTCATTTTCATACTATGCGTGTCTCTATGATGTATATAAGAGATCAGATGGCATTAAAGCATAACCCTTCATGGGAATATCAGGGGAATATCAGATTAGATGGCATTAAAGCTTAACCCTTCTTGTATAAATGCAAGTACAGTAAGTTTAAGTTTGAATGCTAATGCTAACTTGCTAATGCTAGCGATCTAATGCTAGTGCTAATTTCTGGTCATTTTCATACTGGATGTATCCTTTATGATTGAAATAAGAGATCAGATGGCATTTCAGCATCACCTTTCATGGGATTATGAGATTAGATGGCATTAAAGCTTAACCCTTCTTGTATATATGCAAGTACAGCAAGTTTAAGTTTGAATGCTAATGCTAACTTGCTAATGCTAGCGATCTGATGCTAGTGCTAATTTCTAGTCATTTTCATACTGTTTGTGTCCTTTATGATTGAAATAAGAGATCAGATGGCATTAAAGCATCACCTTTCATGGGATTATGAGATTAGATGGCATTAAAAAGTTAACCCTTCTTTAATATGCATAAAATACAGCAGTGTTAAAGTTTGAATGCTAATGCTAACTTGCTAATGCTAGCGATCTAATGCTAGTGCTAATATCAGGTCATTTTCATACTGTACGTGTCCCCTATGATGTATATAAGAGATCAGATGGCATTAAAGCATAACCCTTCATGGGGAATATCAGATTAGATGGCATTAAAGCTAACCTTCTTGTATACATGCAAGTACAGCAAGTTTAAGTTTGATTGCTAATGCTAACTTGCTTTGGCTATCGTTCTAATGCTAGTGATAATTTCTGGTCATTTTTCGCCTGTATGTGTCCTTTATGATGGAAATATGTGATCAGATGGCATTAAAGCATCACCTTTCATGGGATTATCAGATTAGGTGGCATTAAAGCTTCACCCTTCTTGTATACATGCAAGTACAGCAAGTTTAAGTTTGAATGCTAATGCTAACTTGCTAATGCTAGCGATCTAATGCTAGTGCTAATATCTCGTCATTTTCATACTGTACGGTGTCCTCTATGATGGAAATAAGAGATCAGATGGCATTACAGCATAACCCTTCTTGTATACATGCAAGTACAGCAAGTTTAAGTTTGAATGCTAATGCTAACTTGCTAATGCTATCGATCTAATGCTAGTGCTAATATCTGGTCATTTTCATACTGTACGTGTCTCTATGATGGATATAAAGAGATAAGATGGCATTAAAGCATTACCCTTCATGGGAATATCGGATTAGATGGCATTAAAGCTTAACCCTTCTTGTATACATGCAAGTACAGTAAGTTTACTTTTGAATGCTAATGCTATTTTGTTAATGCTAGCGATCTAATGCCAGTGCTAATATCTGGTCATTTTCATACTTTATGTGTCCTCTATAATGGAAATAAGAGATCAGATGGCATTAAAGCATAACCCTTCATGGGCATATTAGATTAGATGGCATTATAGCTTAACCCTTCTTGTGTAAATGCAAATACAGCAATGTTTAAGTTTGAATGCTAATGCTAACTTTCTAATGCTAGCGATCTAATGCTAGTGCTAATATCAGGTCATTTTCATAATTGTCACGTGTCCTCTATGATGGAAATAAGAGATCAGATGGCATTAAAGCTTATCCTTCATGGGCATATTAGATTAGATGGCATTAAAGCTTCACCCTTCTTATATACTTGCAAGTACTGCAATTTTTAAGTTTGAATGCTAATGCTAACTAGCTAATGCTATCGATCTAATGCTAGTGCTAATATCATGTCATTTTCATACTGTACTTGTCCTCTTGTATACTTGCAAGTACTGCAATGTTTAAGTTTGAATTCTAATGCTAACTTACTAATCCTAGCGATCTAATGCTAGTGCTAATATCTGGTCATTTTCATACTGTGTGCTCTATAATGGAAATAAGAGATCAAGATGGCATTAAAGCATAACCCTTCATGGGCATATTAGATTAGATGGCATTATAGCTTAACCCTTCTTGTGTAAATGCAAATACAGCAATGTAAAAGGTTGAATGCTAATGCTAACTTGCTAATGCTAGCGATCTAATGCTAGTGCTAATATCAGGTCATTTTCATACTGTACGTGTCCTCTATGATGTATATATAGAGATCAGATGGCATTAAAGCATAACCCTTCATGGGAATATCAGATTAGATGGCATTAAAGCTAAACTTCTTGTATACATGCAAGTACAGTTTAAGTTTGAATGCTAATGCTAACTTGCTATTGCTAGCGATCTAATGCTAGTGCTAATATCTGGTCATTTTCATACTGTATGTGTCCTTTATGATGGATATAAGAGATCAGATGGCATTAAAGCATCACCTTTCATAGGAATAACAGATTAGATGGCATTAAAGCTTAACCCTTTCTTGTATAGTTGCAAGTACAGTAAGTTTAAGTTTGAATGCTAATGCAAACTTGATATTTCTAGCGATCTAATTCTAGTGCTAATATCTGGTCATTTTCATACTGTACGTGTCCTCTATAATGGAAATAAGAGATCAGATGGTATTAAAAGCATAACCCTTCATAGGGATATTAGATAAGATGGCATTAAAGCTTTACCCCTTCTTGTATATATACAAATACTGCAATGTTAAAGTTTGAATGCTAATGCTAACTTGCTAATGCTAGCGATCTAATTCTAGTGCTAATATCAGGTCATTTACATATTGTACTTGTCTTCTTTGATGCATATAAGAGATCAAATGGCATTTAAGCATAACCCTTCATTGGAATATCAGATTAGTTGGCATTAAAGCTTAACCCTTCTTGTATACATTCAAGTACAGCAAGTTAAAGGTTGAATGCTAATGCTAACTAGCTAATGCTAGCGATCTAATGCTAGTGCTAATTTCTGGTCATTTTCAAACTGTATGTGTTACTTATAATGGAAATAAGAGATCAGATGGCATAAAAGCATCACCTTTTATGGAATTATGAGGTTAGATGGCATTAAAGCTTAACCCTTCTTTATATACGCAAAAACAGCAATGTTTAAGTTTGAATGCTAATGCTAACTTGTTTATACTAGCGATCTAATGCTAGTGCTAATATCTGGTCATTTTCATACTGTACGTGTCCTTTATGATGCAAAATAAGAGATCAGATGGCATTAAAGCATATCCCATAATGGGCATATTAGATGAGATGCCATTAAAGCTTAACCTTTCTTGTATACATGCAAGTACAGTAAGTTTAAGTTTGAATGCTAATGCTAACTTGCTAATGGTAGCGTTCTAATTCTAGTGCTAATATCAGGTCATTTTCAGACTGTACTTGTCCTCCATGATGCATATAAGAGATCAGATGGTATTAAAGCATAACCCTTCTTGTATATATACAAATACTGCAATGTTAAAGTTTGAATTCTAATGCTAACTTGCTAATGCTAGCGATCTAATTCTAGTGCTAATATCAGGTCATTTTCATATTGTACTTGTCTTCTTTGATGCATATAAGAGATCAAATGGCATTTAAGCATAACCCTTCATTGGAATATCAGATTAGATGGCATTAAAGCTTAACCCTTCTTGTATACATGCAAGTACAGCAAGTTAAAGGTTGAATGCTAATACTCACTTGCAAATGCTAGCGATCAAATGCTTGTGTTAATTTCTGTTCATTTTCAAACTGTATGTGTTACTTATAATGGAAATAAGAGATCAGATGGCATAAAAGCATCACCTTTTATGGAATTATGAGGTTAGATGACAATAAAGCTTAACCCCTCTTTATATATGCAAAAAAACAACAATGTTAAAGTTTGAATGCTAATGCTAACTTGCTAATACTAGCGATCTAATGCTAGTGCTAATATCTGGTCATTTTCATACTGTACGTGTCCTTTATGATGGAAATAAGAGATCAGACGGCATTAAAGCATATCCCATAATGGGCATATTAGATTAGATGGCATTAAAGCTTAACCCTTCTTGTAAACATGCAAGTACAGTAAGTTTAAGTTTGAATGCTAATGCTAACTTGCTAATTCTAGCGATCTAATGCGAGTGCTAATATCTGGTCATTTTCATCCTGTACGTGTCGTCTATGATGGATATAAGAGATCAGATAGCATTATAGCATAACCCTTCATGGGACTATCAGATTAGATGGCATTACAGCTTAACCCTTCTTGTATAAATGCAAGAACAGTAAGTTTAAGTTTGAATGCTAATGCTAACTTGCTAATTCTAGCGATCTAATGCTAGTGCTAATATCTGGTCATTTTCATACTGTATGTGTCCTCTATCATGGAAATAAGAGATCAGATGGCATTGAAGCATAACCCATCATTGGAATATCAGTTTAGATGGCATTAAAGCTTAACCCTTCTTGTATACATGCAAGTACAGCATGTTGAAGGTTCACTGCTAATGCTAACTTGCTAATGCTAGCGATCTAATGCTAGTGCTAATATCTGGTCATTTTCAAACTGTACGTGTCCTCTATGATGGATATAAGAGATCAGATGGCATTAAAACATAACCCTTTCATGGAATATATTAGATGCAAAAAAAGCTACACCAATGTTAAAAAGTTTGAATGCTAATGCTAACTTGCTAATGCTAACGATCTAATGCTAGTGCTAATATCTGGTCATTTTTATACTGTACGTGTCCTCTATGATGGATATAAGAGATCAGATGGCATTAAAGCATAACCCTTCATTGGAATAACAGATTAGATGCCATTAAAGCTTAACCTTTCTTGTACACATGCAAGTACAGTAAGTTTTAGTTTGAATGCTAATGCTAACTTGGTAATGCTAGCGATCTAATGCTAGTGCTAATATCTGGTCATTTTCATATTGTATTTGTCCTCTATAATGGAAATAAGACATCAGATGGCATTAAAGCATAACCCTTCAAGGGAATATTAGATTAGATGGCATTAAAGCTTCACCCTTCTTGTATACATGCAAGTACTGCAATGTTTAAGTTTGAATTCTAATGCTAACTTGATAATGCTAGCGATCTAATGCTAGTGCTAATATCTTGTCATTTTCATACTGTACGTGTACTCTATAATGGAAATAAGAGACCATATGGCATTATAGCAAAACCCTTCATTGGCATATTAGATTAGATTCCATTAAAGCTTCACCCTTCTTGTATATATGCAAATACAGCAATATTAAAGTTTGAATGCTAATGCTTACTTGCTAATGCTAGCGATCTAATGCTAGTGTTAATATCAGGTCATTTTCATACTGTACTTGTCCTCTATGATGCATATAAGTGATCAGATGGCATTAAAACATAACCCTTCATTGGAATATCAGATTAGATGTCATTAAATCTTAACCCTTCTTGTATACACGCAAGTACTGCAATGTTTAAGGTTGAATGCTAATGCTAACTTGCTAATGCTAGCGATCTAATGCTAATGCTAATATCTGTTCATTTTCATACTGAATTTGTCATCTATAATGGAAATAAGAGATCAGATGGCATTAAAGCATAACCCTTCATGGGCATATTAGAATAGATGCCATTAAAGCTTCACCCTTCTTGTATACATGCAAGTTCTACAATGTTAAAGTTTGAATGCTAATGCTAACTTGATAATGCTAGCGATCTAATGCTGGTGCTAATATCTGGTCATTTTCATACTGTACGTGTCATCGATGATGGACACAAGAGATCAGATGGCTTTAAAGCATAACCCTTCATGGGAATATCAGATAAGATGGCATTAAAGCTTAACCCTTCTTGTATACATGAAAGTACAGTAAGTTTAAGTTTGAATGCTAATGCTAACTTGCTAATGCTAGCGATCTAATGCTAGTGCTAATATCTGGTCATTTTCATATTGTATGTGTCCTCTATAATGGAAATAAGAGATCAGATAGCATTTAAGCATTACCCTTCAAGGGCATATTAGATTAGATGGCATTCAAGCTACACTCTTCTTGTATAAATGCAAGTACTGCAATGTTTAAGTTTGAATTCTAATGCTAACTTGATAATGCTAGCGATCTAATGCTAGTGCTAATATCTGGTCATTTTCATACTTTACGTGTCCTCTATGATGGATATAAGAGATCAGATGGCTTTAAAGCATATCCCTTCATGGGAATATCAAATAAGATGCCATTAAGGCTTAACCCTTCTTGTATACATGCAAGTACAGTAAGTTTAAGTATGAATGCTAATGCTAACTTGCTTTTGATAGCGATCTAATGCTAGTGCTAATATCTGGTCATTTTCATACTGTACGTGTCCTCTATAATGGAAATAAGAGACCAGATGGCATTAAAGCATAACCCTTCATAGGCATATTAGATAAGATGGCATTAAAGCTTAACCCTTCTTGTATATATACAAATACTGCAATATTAAAGTTTGAATGCTAATGCTAACTTGCTAATGCTAGCGATCTAATGCTAGTGCTAATATCATGTCATTTTCATACTGTACTTGTCCTCTATGATGCATATAAGAGATCAGATGGCATTTAAGCATAACCCTTCATTGGAATATCAGATTAGATGGCATTAAAGCTTAACCCTTCTTGTATACATGCAAGTACAGCAAGTTAAAGGTTGAATGCTAATGCTAACTTGCTAATGCTAGCGATCTAATGCTAGTGCTAATTTCTGGTCATTTTCAAACTGTATGTGTTACTTATAATGGAAATAAGAGATCAGATGGCATAAAAGCTTAACCCTTCTTTATATACGCAAAAACAGCAATGTTAAAGTTTGAATGCTAATGCTAACTTGCTAATACTAGCGAACTAATGCTAGTGCTAATATCTGGTCATTTTCATATTGTACGTGTCCTCTGTAATGGAAATAAGAGATCAGATGGCATTAAAGCATATCCCATAATGGGCATATTAGATTAGATGGCATTAAAGCTTCACCTTCTTGTATAGTTGGAAGTACAGCAAGTTTAAGCTTGAATGCTAATGCTAACTTGCTAATGCTAGCGATCTAATTCTAGTGCTAATATCTGGTCATTTTCATACTGTACGTGTCCTCTGTAATGGAAATAAGAGATCAGATGGCATTAAAGCATAACCCTTCATGGGAATATCAGATTAGATGGCATTAAAGCTTAACCCTTCTTGTATATATGCAAATACAGCAATGTTAAAGTTTGAATGCTAATGCTAACTTGCGAATGCTAACGATCTAATGCTAGTGCTAATATCTGGTCATTTTCATACTGTACGTGTCCTCTATGATGGATATAAGAGATCAGATGGCATTAAAGCATAACCCTTCATGGGAATATCAGATTAGATGGCATTACAGCTTAACCCTTCATGTATACTTGCAAGTACAGCAAGTTTAAGCATGAATGCTAATGCTAACTTGCTTCCGCTAGTGATCTAATGCTAGTGCTAATATCTGGTCATTTTCAAACTGTACGTGTCCTCTATGATGGAAAGAAGAGATCAGATGGCGTTAAAGCCTAACCCTTCATGGGAATATCAGATTAGATGGCATTAAAGCTTCACCCTTCTTGAATACATGCATGTTCAGTAAGTTGAAGTTTGAATGCCAATGCTAACTTGCTAATGCTAACGATCTTATGCTAGTGCTAATATCTGGTCATTTTCATACTGTATGTCCTCCTCTGGATATGGAAATAAGAGATCAGATGGCATTAAAGCATAACCCTTCATGTATATAGATTAGATGGCATTAAAGCTTACCCTTACCAATGTTAAAGTTTGAATGCTAATGCTAACTTGCTAATGCTAGCGATCTAATTTTAGTGCTAATATCAGGTCATTTTCATACTTTACTTGTCCTCTATAATGGGAATAAGAGATCAGATGGCATTAAAGCATAACCCTTCATGGGCATATTAGATTAGATGGCATTAAAAGTTAACCCTTCTTGTATACATGCAAGTACAGCAAGTTAAAGGTTGAATGCTAATGCTAACTTGCTAATGCTAGCGATCTAATGCTAGTGCTAATTTTTGGTCATTTTCAAACTGTATGTGTTACTTATAATGGAAATAATAGATCAGATGCCATAAAAGCATCACTTTTTATGGAATTATGAGGTTAGATGGCATTAAAGCTTAACCATTCTTTATATAAGCAAAAAGAGCAATGTTAAAGTTTGAATGCTAATGCTAACTTGCTAATACTTGCGATCTAATGCTAGAGCTAATATCTGGTCATTTTCATACTGTACGTGTCCTTTATGATGGAAATAAGAGATCCGATGGCATTAAAGCATATCCCATAATGGGCATATTAGATAAGATGGCATTAAAGCTTCACCTTCTTGTATAGTTGCAAGTTCAGCAAGTTTAAGCTTGAATGCTAATGCTAACTTGCTAATGCTAGCAATCTAATTCTAGTGCTAATATCTGGTCATTTTCATACTGTACGTGTCCTCTATAATGGAAATAAGAGATCAGATGGCATTAAAGCATAACCCTTCATGGGAATATCAGAATAGATGGCATTAAAGCTTAACCCTTCTTGTATATATGCAAATACAGCAATGTGAAAGTTTGAATGCTAATGCTAACTTGCGAATGCTAACCATCTAATGCTATTGCTAATATCTGGTCATTTTCATACTGTATGTGAACTCTATGATGGATATAAGAGATCAGATGGCATTAAAGCATTACCCTTCATGGGAATATCAGATTAGATGGCATTACAGCTTAAACCTTCTTGTATACATGCAAGTACAGTAAGTTTAAGTTTGAATGCTAATGCTAACTTGCTAATGCTAGCGATCAAATTCTAGTGCTAATATCAGGTCATTTTCATACTGTACTTGTCCTCCATGATGCATATAAGAGATCAGATGGTATTTAAGCATAACCCTTCATTGGAATATCAGATTAGATGGCAATAAAGCTTAACCCTTCTTCTATACATGCAAGTACAGCAAATTAAAGGTTCAATGCTAATGCTAACCTGCTAATGCTAGCGATCTAATGCAAGTGCTAATTACTGGTCATTTTCAAACTGTATGTGTTACTTATAATGGAAATAAGAGATCAGATGGCATAAAAACATCACCTTCTATGGAATTATGAGGTTAGATGGCATTAAAGCTTAACCCTTCTGTATATACGCAAAAACAGCAATGTTAAAGTGTGAATGCTAATGCTAACTTGCTAATACTAGCGATCTAATGCTAGTGCTAATTTCTGGTCATTTTCATACTGTACGTGTACTTTATGATGGAAATAAGAGATCAGATGCCATTAAAGCATATCCCATAATGGGCATATTAGATTAGATGGCATTAAAGCTTCACCTTCTTGTATAGTTGCAAGTACAGCAAGTTTAAGCTTGAATGCTAATGCAAACTTGCTAATTCTAGCGATCTAATTCTAGTGCTAATATCTGGTCATTTTCATACTGTACGTGTCCTCTATAATGGAAATAAGAGATCAGATGGTATTAAAGCATAACCCTTCTTGTATATATACAAATACTGCAATGTTAAAGTTTGAATTCTAATGCTAACTTGCTAATGCTAGCGATCTAATTCTAGTGCTAATATCAGGTCATTTTCATATTGTACTTGTCTTCTTTGATGCATATAAGAGATCAAATGGCATTTAAGCATAACCCTTCATTGGAATATCAGATTAGATGGCATTAAAGCTTAACCCTTCTTGTATACATGCAAGTACAGCAAGTTAAAGGTTGAATGCTAATGTTAACTTGCTAATGCTAGCGATCTAATGCTAGTGCTAATTTCTGGTCATTTTCAAACTGTATGTGTTACTTATAATGGAAATAAGAGATCAGATGGCATAAAAGCATCACCTTTTATGGAATTATGAGGTTAGATGGCATTAAAGCTTAACCCTTCTTGTATATATACAAATACAGCAATATTAAAGTTTGAATGCTAATGCTATCTTGCTAATGCTAGCGATCTAATGCTAGTGTTAATATCAGGTCATTTTCATACAGTACTTGTCCTCTATGATGCATATAAGAGATCAGATGGCATCAAAACATAACCCTTCATTGGAATATCAGATTAGATGTCATTAAAGCTTAACCCTTCTTGTATACACGCAAGTACTTCAATGTTTAAGCTTGAATGCTAATGCTAACTTGCTTACGCTAGCGATCTAATGCTAGTGCTAATATCTGGTCATTTTCAAACTGTTCTTGTCCTCTATGATGGATAGAAGAGATCAGATGGCATTAAAGCATAACCCTTCATGGGAATATCAGATTAGATGGCATTAAAGCTTCACCCTTCTTGTATACATGATTGTACAGTAAGTTGAAGTTTGAATGCTAATGCTAACTTGCTAATGCTAGCGATCTAATGCTAGTGCTAATATCTGGTCATTTTCATACTGTTCGTGTCCTCTATAATGGAAATTAGAGACCAGATGGCATTCAAGCATAACCCTTCATCGGCATATTAGATTAGATTCCATTAAAGCTTCACCCTTCTTGTATTTATGCAAATACAGCAATATTAAAGTTTGAATGCTAAAGCTAACTTGCTAATGCTAGCGATCTAATGTTAGTGTTAATATCAGGTCATTTTCATACTGTACTTGTCCTCTATGATGCATATAAGAGATCAGATGGCATTAAAACATAACCCTTCATTGGAATATCAGATTAGATGTCATTAAAGCTTAACCCTTCTTGTATACACCAAGTACTGCAATGTTTAAGGTTGAATGCTAATGCTAACTTGCTAATGCTAGCGATCTAATGCTAATGCTAATATCTGGTCATTTTCAAACTGAATGTGTCCTCTATAATGGAAATAAGAGATCAGATGGAATTAAAGCATAACCCTTCATGGGCATATTTGATTAGATGGCATTAAAGCTTCACCCTTCTTGTATACATGCAAGTTCTGCAATGTTTAAGTTTGAATGCTAATGCTAACTTGATAATGCTAGCGATCTAATGCTAGTGCTAATATCTGGTCATTTTCATACTGTACATGTCATCGATGATGGATATAAGAGATCAGATGGCTTTAAAGCATAACCCTTCATGGGAATATCGGTTTAGATTGCATTAAAGCTTTACCCTTCTTGTATACATGCAACTACAGCAAGTTTAAGTTTGAATGCTAATGCTAACTTGCTAATGCTAGCGATCTAATGCTAGTGCTAATATCTGGTCATTTTCATACTGTACGTGTCCTCTATAATGGAAATAAGAGATCAAATGGTATTAAAGCATAACCCTTCATAGGCATATTAGATAAGATGGCATTAAAGCTTAACCTTTCTTGTATATATACAAATACTGCAATGTTAAAGTTTGAATGCTCATGCTAACTTGCTAATGCTAGCGATCTAATTTTAGTGCTAATATCAGGTCATTTTCATACTGTACTTGTCCTCTATGATGCATATAAGAGATCAGATGGCATTTAAGCATAACCCTTCATTGGAATATCAGATTAGATGGCATTAAAGCTAAACGCATCTTGTATACATGCAAGTACAGCAAGTTAAAGGTTGAATGCTAATGCTAACTTGCTAATGCTAGCGATCTAATGCTAGTGCTAATTTCTGGTCATTTTCAAACTGTATGTGTTAGTTATAATGGAAATAAGAGATCAGATGGCATAAAAGCATCACTTTTTATGGAATGATGAGGTTAGATGGCATTAAAGCTTAACCCTTCTTTATACATGCAAAAACAGCAATGTTAAAGTTTGAATGCTAATGCTAACTTGCTAATACTAGCGATCTAATGCTAGTGCTAATAGCTGGTCATTTTCATACTGTACGTGTCCTTTATTATGGAAATAAGAGATCCGATTGCATTAAAGCATATCCCTTCATGGGCATATTAGATTAGATGGCATTAAAGCTTCACCTACTGGTATAGTTGCAAGTACAGCAAGTTTAAGCTTGAATGCTAATGCTAACTTGCTAATGCTAGCGATCTAATTCTAGTGCTAATATCTGGTCATTTTCATACTGTACGTGTCCACTATAATGGAAATAAGAGATCAGATGGCATTAAAGCATAACCCTTCATGGGAATATCAGATTAGATGGCATTAAAGCTTAACCCTTCTTGTATATATGCAAATACAGCAATGTTAAAGTTTGAATGCTAATGCTAACTTGCGAATGCTAACGATCTAATGCTAGTGCTAATATCTGGTCATTTTCATACTGTACGTGAACTCTATGATGGATATGAAAGATCAGATGGCAATAAAGCATTACCCTTCATGGGAATATCAGATTAGATGGCATTCCAGCTTAACCCTTCTTGTATCCATGCAAGTACAGTAAGTTTAAGTTTGAATGCTAATGCTAACTTGCTAATGCTAGCGATCTAATTCTAGTGCTAATATCAGGTCATTTTCATACTGTACTTGTCCTGCATGATGCATATAAGAGATCAGATGGCATTTAAGCATAACCCTTCATTGGAATATCAGATTAGATGGCATTAATGCTTAACCCTTCTTGTATACATGCAAGTACAGCAAGTTAAAGGTTGAATGCTAATGTTAACTTGCTAATGCTAGCTATCTAATGCTAGTGCTAATTTCTGGTCATTTTCAAACTGTATGTGTTACTCATAATGGAAATAAGAGATCAGATGGCATAAAAGCATCACCTTTAATGGAATTATGAGGTTAGATGGCATTAAAGCTTAACCCTTCTTTATATACGCAAAAACAGCAATGTTAAAGTTTGAATGTTAATGCTAACTTGCTAATACTAGCGATCTAATGCTAGTGCTAATATCTGGTCATTTTCATACTGTACGTGTCCTTTATGATGGATATAAGAGATCAGATGGCATTAAAATGCATAACCCTTCATGCTAGAATATCAGATTAGATGTCATTAAATGGAAAATAAGAGATCAGATGGCAACCCTTCTTGTATATCAGATATGGCATTAAATACAGCAATGTTAAAGTTTGAATGCTAATGCTATCTTTGCTAATGCTAGCCATCTAATGCTAGTGTTAATATCAGGTCATTTTCATACTGTTCTTCTCCTCTATGATGCATATAAGAGATCAGATGGCATTAAAACATAACCCTTCATTGGAATATCAGATTAGATGGCATAGATGTCCCCTTCTTGTATACATGCAAGTACAGCAAGTTAAAGTTTGAATGCTAATGCTAACTTGTCTAATGCTAAAGAGATCGATCTAATGCTAGTGCTAATATCTGGTCATTTTCAAACTGTATGTGTCCTCTATAATGGAAATAAGAGATCAGATGGCATAAAATAAGCATAACTTTTTCATGGAACTATGAGGTTAGATGGCATTAAAGCCTAACCCTTCTTTATATATGCAAAAACAGCAATGTTAAAGGTTGAAGGCTAATGCTAACTTGCTAATACTAGCGATATAATGCTAGTGCTAATATCTGGTCATTTTCATACTGTACGTGTCCTTTATGATGGAAATAAGAGATCCGATGGCATTAAAGCATATCCCTTCATTGGAATATCAGATTAGATGGCATTAAAGCTTCACCTACTTGTATAGCTGCAAGTACATCAAGTTTAAGCTTGAATGCTAATGCTATCTTGCTAATGCTAACGATCTAATGCTAGTGCTAATATCTGGTCATTTTCATACTGTACGTGAACTCTATGATGGATATAAGAGATCAGATGGCATTAAAGCATTACCCTTCATTGGAATATCAGATTAGATGGCATTAAAGCTTAAACCTTCTTGTATACATGCAAGTACAGCAATGTTTAAGTTTGAATGCTAATGCTAACTTGCTAATGCTAGCGATCTAATTGTAGTGCTAATATCAGGTCATTTTCATACTGTACTTGTCCTCCATGATGCATATAAGAGATCAGATGGCATTTAAGCATAACCCTTCAAAGGAAGATCAGAGAAGATGGCATTAAAGCTTAACCCTTCTTCTATACATGCAAGTACAGCAAGTTTAAGGTTGAATGCTAATGCTAACTTGCAAATGCTAGCGATCTAATGCTATTGCTAATTTCTGGTCATTTTCAAACTGTATGTGTTATTTATAATGGAAATAAGAGATCAGATGGCATAAAAGCATCACCCTTCATAGGAATTATGAGGTTAGATGGCATTAAAGCTTAACCCTTCTTTATATATATACAAATACAGCAATGTTAAAGTTTGAATGCTAATGCTAACTTGCTAATGCTAGCGATCTAATTTTAGTGCTAATATCTGGTCATTTTCATACTGTACTTGTCCTCTATGATGGTTATAAGAGATCAGATGGCATTAAAGCATAACCCTTCATGGGAATATCAGATTAGATGGCATTAAAGCTTCACCTTCTTGTATAGTTGCAAGTACAGCAAGTTGAAGGTTGAATGCTAATGCTAACTTGCTAATGCTAGCGATCTAATGCTAGTGCTAATATCTGGTCATTTTCAAACTGTATGTGTCCTCTTATAATGGATATAAGAGATCAGATGGCATTAAAGCATAACCCTTCATGGAATGATGAGATTAGATGGCATTAAAGCTTAACCTTCTTGTATATATGCAAAACAGCAATATTAAAGTTTGAATGCTAATGCTAACTTGCTAATACTAACGATCTAATGCTAGTGCTAATAGCTGGTCATTTTCATACTGTACGTGTCCTTTATGATGGATAATAAGAGATCAGATGGCATTAAAGCATAACCTTCATGGGAATATCAGATTAGATGGCATTAAAGCTTCAACCCTTCTTGTACACATGCAAGTACAGTAAGTTTAAGTTTGAATGCTAATGCTAACTTGCTAATGCTAGCGATCTAATGCTAGTGCTAATATCTGGTCATTTTCATACTGTACGTGTCCTCTATAATGGAAATAAGAGATCAGATGGCATTAAAGCATAACCCTTCATGGGAATATCAGATTAGATGGCATTAAAGCTTAATCCTTCTTGTATATATGCAAATACAGCAATGTTAAAGTTTGAATGCTAATGCTAACTTGCTAATGCTAGCGATCTAATGCTAGTGCTAATATCTGGTCATTTTCATACTGTACGTGTCCTCTATGATGGATATAAGAGATCAGATGGCATTAAAGCATA
The DNA here is from genome assembly GCA_029692085.1 of Gymnothorax javanicus. Classification (NCBI taxonomy): domain Eukaryota; kingdom Metazoa; phylum Chordata; class Actinopteri; order Anguilliformes; family Muraenidae; genus Gymnothorax; species Gymnothorax javanicus. The sequence goes on along the minus strand of CM056200.1, from coordinate 14,425,014 downwards.
ACCCTTCATGGGAATATCAGATTAGATGGCATTAAAGCTTAACCCTTCTTGTATATATACAAAATACAGCAATGTTAAAGTTTGAATGCTAATGCTAACTTGCTAATGCTAGCTATCTAATTCTAGTGCTAATATCAGGTCATTTTCATACTGTACTTGTCCTCTTTGATGCATATAAGAGATCAGATGGCATTTAAGCATAACCCTTCATTGGAATATCAGATTAGATGGCATTAATGCTTAACCCTTCTTGTATACATGCAAGTACAGCAAGTTAAAGGTTGAATGCTAATGCTAACTTGCTAATGCTAGCTATCTAATGCTAGTGCTAATTTCTGGTCATTTTCAAACTGTATCTGTTACTTAAAATGGAAATAAGAGATCAGATGGCATAAAAGCATCACCTTTTATGGAATTATGAGGTTAGATGGCATTAAAGCTTAACCCTTCTTTATATACGCAAAAACAGCAATGTTTAAGTTTGAATGTTAATGCTAACTTGCTAATACTAGCGATCTAATGCTAGTGCTAATATCTGGTCATTTTCATACTGAATGTGTCCTCTATATTGGAAATAAGAGATCAGATGGCATTAAAGCATAACCCTTCATGGGCATATTAGATTAGATGGCATTAAAGCTTCACATTCTTGTATACATTGCAAGTACAGCAATGTTTAAGTTTGAATGCTAATGCTAACTTGCTAATGCTAGCGATCTAATTCTAGTGCTAATATATGGTCATTTTTCATACTGTACGTGTCCCTCTATGATGGAAATAAGAGATCAGATGGCATTAAAGCATAACCCTTCATGGGAATATCAGATTAGATGGCATTAAAGCTTAACCCTTCTTGTATATATGCAAATACAGCAATATTAAAGTTTGAATGCTAATGCTAACTTGCTAATGCTAGCCATCTAATGCTAGTGCTAATATCTGGTCATTTTCATACTGTACGTGTCCTCTATAATGGAAATAAGAGATCAGATGGCATTAAAACATAACCCTTCATTGGAATATCAGATTAGATGTCCCTCTTGTATACACGCAAGTACTGCAATGTTTAAGGTTGAATGCTAATGCTAACTTGGTAATGCTAGCGATCTAATTTTAGTGCTAATATCAGGTCATTTTCATACTGTACTTGTCCTCTATGATGCATATAAGAGATCAGATGGCATTTAAGCATAACCCTTCATTGGAATATCAGATTAGATGGCATTAAAGCTTAACCCTTCTTGTATACATGCAAGTACAGCAAGTTAAAGGTTGAATGCTAATGCTAACTTGCTAATGCTAACGATCTAATGCTAGTGCTAATTTCTGGTCATTTTCAAACTGTATGTGTTACTTATAATGGAAATAAGAGATCAGATGGCATAAAAGCATCACTTTTTATGGAACTATGAGGTTAGATGGCATTAAAGCCTAACCCTTCTTTATATATGCAAAAACAGCAATGTTAAAGGTTGAAGGCTAATGCTAACTTGCTAATACTAGCGATATAATGCTAGTGCTAATATCTGGTCATTTTCATACTGTACGTGTCCTTTATGATGGAAATAAGAGATCCGATGGCATTATAGCATATCCCATAATGGGCATATTAGATTAGATGGCATTAAAGCTTCACCTACTTGTATAGCTGCAAGTACATCAAGTTTAAGCTTGAATGCTAATGCTATCTTGCTAATGCTAACGATCTAATGCTAGTGCTAATATCTGGTCATTTTCATACTGTACGTGAACTCTATGATGGATATAAGAGATCAGATGGCATTAAAGCATTACCCTTCATGGGAATATCAGATTAGATGGCATTACAGCTTAACCCTTCTTGTATACATGCAAGTACAGTAAGTTTAAGTTTGAATGCTAATGCTAACTTGCTAATGCTAGCGATCTAATTCTAGTGCTAATATCAGGTCATTTTCATACTGTACTTGTCCTCCATGATGCATATAAGAGATCAGATGGCATTTAAGCATAACCCTTCAAAGGAAGATCAGAGAAGATGGCAACAAAGCTTAACCCTTCTTCTATACATGCAAATACAGCAAGTTGAAGGTTGAATGCTAATGCTAACTTGCAAATGCTAGCGATCCAATGCTATTGCTAATTTCTGGTCATTTTCAAACTGTATGTGTTACTTATAATGGAAATCAGAGATCAGATGGCATAAAAGCATCACCTTTTAGGAATTATGAGGTTAGATGGCATTAAAGCTTAACCCCTCTTTATATACGCAAAAACAGCAATGTTAAAGTTTGAATGCTAATGCTAACTTGCTAATACTAGCGATCTAATTCTAGTGCTAATATCTGGTCATTTTCATACTGTATGTGTCCCTTTATGATGGTTATAAGAGATCAGATGGCATTAAAGCATATCCCATAATGGGCATATTAGATTAGATGGCATTAAAGCTTCACCTTCTTGTATACTTGCAAGTACAGCAAGTTTAAGCTTTAATGCTAATGCTAACTTGCTTACGCTAGTGATCTATTGCTAGTGCTAATATCTGGTCATTTTCAAACTGTACGTGTCCTCTATGATGGATAGAAGAGATCAGATGGCATTAAAGCATAACCCTTCATTGGAATATCAGATTAGATGGCATTAAAGCTTCATCCTTCTTGAATACATGCATGTACAGTAAGTTGAAGTTTGAATGCTAATGCTAACTTGCTAATTCTAGCGATCTAATGCTAGTGCTAATAACTTGTCATTTTCATACTGTATGTGTCCTCTATGATGGATATAAGAGATCAGATGGCATTAAAGCATAACCCTTCATGGGAATATCAGATTAGATGGCATTAAAGCTTATCCCTTCTTGTATATATGCAATTACACCAATGTTAAAGTTTGAATGCTAATGCTAACTTGCGAATGCTAACGATCTAATGCTAGTGCTAATATCTGGTCATTTTCATACTGTACGTGTCCTCTATGATGGATATAAGAGATCAGATGGCATTAAAGCATAACTCTTCATGGGAATATCAGATTAGATGGCATTACAGCTAAACCCTTCTTGTACACATGCAAGTACAGTAAGTTTAAGTTTGAATGCTAATGCTATCTTGCTAATTCTAGCGATCTAATGCTAGTGCTAATATCTGGTCATTTTCATTCTGTACGTGTCCTCTATCATGGAAATAAGAGATCAGATGGCATTAAAGCATAACCCTTCATGGGCATATTAGATTAGATGGCATTAAAGCTTCATCCTTCTTGTATATATGCAAATACAGCAATATTATAGCTTGAATGCTAATGCTAACTTGCTAATGCTAGCGATCTAATGCTAGTGCTAATATCTGGTCATTTTCATACTGTACGTGTCCTCTATAATGGAAATAAGAGATCAGATGGTATTAAAGCATAACCCTTCATAGGGATATTAGATAAGATGGCATTAAAGCTCAACCCTTCTTGTATATATACAAAATACTGCAATGTTAAAGTTTGAATGCTAATGCTAACTTGCTAATGCTAGCTATCTAATTCTAGTGCTAATATCAGGTCATTTTCATACTGTACTTGTCTTCTTTGATGCATATAAGAGATCAGATGGCATTTAAGCATAAGCCTTCATTGGAATATCAGATTAGATGGCATTAATGCTTAACCCTTCTTGTATACATGCAAGTACAGCAAGTTAAAGGTTGAATGCTAATGCTAACTTGCTAATGCTAGCTATCTAATGCTAGTGCTAATTTCTGGTCATTTTCAAACTGTATGTGTTACTTAAAATGGAAATAAGAGATCAGATGGCATAAAAACATCACCTTTTATGGAATTATGAGGTTAGATGGCATTAAAGCTTAACCCTTCTTTATATACGCAAAAACAGCAATGTTAAAGTTTGAATGTTAATGCTAACTTGCTAATACTAGCGATCTAATGCTAGTGCTAATATCTGGTCATTTTCATACTGTACGTGTCCTTTATGATGGAAATAAGAGATCAGATGGCATTAAAGCATATCCCATAATGGGCATATTAGATTAGATGGCATTAAAGCTTCACATTCTTGTATAGTTGCAAGTACAGCAAGTTTAAGCTTGAATGCTAATGCTAACTTGCTAATGCTAGCGATTTAATTCTAGTGCTAATATATGGTCATTTTCATACTGTACGTGTCCTCTATAATGGAAATAAGAGATCAGATGTCATTAAAGCATAACCCTTCATGGGAATATCAGATTAGATGGCATTAAAGCTTAACCCTTCTTGTATATATACAAATACAGCAATATTAAAGTTTGAATGCTAATGCTATCTTGCTAATGCTAGCCATCTAATGCTAGTGTTAATACCAGTTCATTTTCATACTGTACTTGTCCTCTATGATGCATATAAGAGATCAGATGGCATTAAAACATAACCCTTCATTGGAATATCAGATTAGATGTCCCTCTTGTATACACGCAAGTACTGCAATGTTTAAGGTTGAATGCTAATGCTAACTTGCTAATGCTAGCGATCCAATTCTAGTGCTAATATATGGTCATTTTCATACTGTACGTGTCCTCTATAATGGAAATAAGAGATCAGATGGCATTAAAGCATAACCCTTCATGGGAATATCAGATTAGATGGCATTAAAGCTTAACCCTTCTTGTATATATACAAATACAGCAATATTAAAGTTTGAATGCTAATGCTATCTTGCTAATGCTAGCCATCTAATGCTAGTGTTAATATCAGGTCATTTTCATACTGTACTTGTCCTCTATGATGCATATAAGAGATCAGATGGCATTAAAACATAACCCTTCATTGGAATATCAGATTAGATGTCATTAAAGCTTAACCCTTCTTGTATACAGGCAAGTACTGCAATGTTTAAGGTTGAATGCTAATGCTAACTTGCTAATGCTAGCGATCTAATGCTAGTGCTAATATCTGGTCATTTTCATACTGAATGTGTCCTCTATAATGGAAATAAGAGATCAGATGGCATTAAAGCATAACCCTTCATGGGCATATTAGATTACATGTCATGAAAGCCTCAACGTTCTTGTATACATGCAAGTTCTGCAATGTTTAAGTTTGAATGCTAATGCTAACTTGATAATGCTAACGATCTAATGCTATTGCTAATATCTGGTCATTTTCATACTGTACGTGTCATCGATGATGGATATAAGTGATCAGATGGCTTTAAATCATAACCCTTCATGGGAATACCGGTTTAGATGGCATTAAAGCTTTACCCTTCTTGTTTACATGCAACTACAGCAAGTTTAAGTTTGAATGCTAATGCTAACTTGCTAATACTAGCGATCTAACGCTAGTGCTAATATCTGGTCATTTTCATACTGTACGTGTCCTTTATGATGGAAATAAGAGATCAGATGGCATTAAAGCATATCCCATAATGGGCATATCAGATTAGATGGCATAAAAGCTTCACCTTCTTGTATATATTCAAGTACAGCAAGTTAAAGGTTGAATGCTAATGCTAACTTGCTAATGCTAGCGATCTAATGCTAGTGCTAATTTCTGGTCATTTTCAAACTGTATGTGTTACTTATAATGGAAATAAGAGATCAGATGGCATAAAAGCATCACCTTTTATGGAATTATGAGGTTAGATGGCATTAAAGCTTAACCCCTCGTTATATACGCAAAAACAGCAATGTTAAAGTTTGAATCCTAATGCTAACTTGCTAATACTAGCGATCTAATGCTAGTGCTAATATCTGGTCATTTTCATACTGTACGTGTCCTTTATGATGGAAATAAGAGATCAGATGGCATTAAAGCATATCCCATAATTGGCATATTAGATTAGATGGCATTAAAGCTTCACCTTCTTGTATACTTGCAAGTACAGCAAGTTTCAGCTTTAATGCTAATGCTAACTTGCTTACGCTAGTGATCTAATGCTAGGGCAAATATCCGGTCATTTTCAAACTGTACGTGTCCTCTATGATGGATAGAAGAGATCAGATGGCATTAAAGCATAACCCTTCATGGGAATATCAGATTAGATGGCATTAAAGCTTCATCCTTCTTGAATACATGCATGTACAGTAAGTTGAAGTTTGAATGCTAATGCTAACTTGCGAATGCTAACGATCTAATGCTTGTGCTAATATCTGGTCATTTTCATACTGTACGTGACCTCTATGATGGATATAAGAGATCAGATGGCATTAAAGCATAACTCTTCATGGGAATATCAGATTAGATGGCATTACAGCTAAACCCTTCTTGTACACATGCAAGTACAGTAAGTTTAAGTTTGAATGCTAATGCTATCTTGCTAATTCTAGCGATCTAATGCTAGTGCTAATATCTGGTCATTTTCATTCTGTACTTGTCCTCCATGATGCATATAAGAGATCAGATGGCATTTAAGCATAACCCTTCATTGGAATATCAGATTAGATTGCATTAAAGCTTAACCCTTCTTCTATACATGCAAGTACAGCAAGTTAAAGTTTGAATGCTAATGCTAACTTGCAAATGCTATCGATCTAATGCTAGTGCTAATTTCTGGTCATTTTCAAACTGTATGTGTTACTTATAATGGAAATCAGAGATCAGATGGCATAAAAGCATCACCTTTTAGGATATATGAGGTTAGATGGCATTAAAGCTTAACTTCTCTTTATATAAGCAAAAACAGCAATGTTAAAGTTTGAATGCTAATGCTAACTTGCTAATACTAGCGATCTAATGCTCGTGCTAATATCTGGTCATTTTCATACTGTACGTGTCCTTTATGATGGAAATAAGAGATCAGATGGCATTAAAGCATATCCCATAATGGGCATATTAGATTAGAAGGCATTAAAGCTTCACCTTCTTGTATACTTGCAAGTACAGCAAGTTTAAGCTTTAATGCTAATGCTAACTTGCTTACGCTAGTGATCTAATGCTAGTGCTAATATCTGGTCATTTTCAAACTGTACGTGTCCTCTATGATGGATAGAAGAGATCAGATGGCATTAAAGCATAACCCTTCATGGGAATATCAGATTAGATGGCATTAAAGCTTCATCCTTCTTGAATACATGCATGTACAGTAAGTTGAAGTTTGAATGCTTATGCTAACTTGCTAATTCTAGCGATCTAATGCTAGTGCTAATTACTGGTCATTTTCAAACTGTATGTGTTACTTATAATGGAAATAAGAGATCAGATGGCATAAAAACATCACCTTTTATGGAATTATGAGGTTAGATGGCATTAAAGCTTAACCCTTCTTTATATACGCAAAAACAGCAATGTTAAAGTTTGAATGCTAATGCTAACTTGCTAATACTAGCGATCTAATGCTAGTCCTAATTTCTGGTCATTTTCATACTGTACGTGTCCATTATGATGGAAATAAGAGATCAGATGGCATGAAAGCATATCCCAAAATGGGCATATTAGATTAGATGGCATTAAAGCTTCAACTTCTTGTATAGTTGCAAGTACAGCAAGTTTAAGCTTGAATGCTAATGCAAACTTGCTAATTCTAGCGATCTAATTCTAGTGCTAATATCTGGTCATTTTCATACTGTACGTGTCCTCTATAATGGAAATAAGAGATCAGATGGTATTAAAGCATAACCATTCATAGGGATATTACATAAGATTGCATTAAAGCTTAACCCTTCTTGTATATATACAAATACTGCAATGTTAAAGTTTGAATTCTAATGCTAACTTGCTAATGCTAGCGATCTAATTATAGTGCTAATATCAGGTCATTTTCATATTGTACTTGTCTTCTTTGATGCATATAAGAGATCAAATGGCATTTAAGCATAACCCTTCATTGGAATATCAGATTAGATGGCATTAAAGCTTAACCCTTCTTGTATACATGCAAGTACAGCAAGTTAAAGGTTGAATGCTAATGCTAACTTGCTAATGCTAGCGATCTAATGCTAGTGCTAATTTCTGGTCATTTTCAAACTGTATGTGTTACTTATAATGGAAATAAGAGATCAGATGGCATAAAAGCATCACCTTTTATGGAATTATGAGGTTAGATGGCATTAAAGCTTAACCCTTCTTTAAATACGCAAAAACAGCAATGTTAAAGTTTGAATGCTAATGCTAACTTGCTAATACTAGCGATCTAATGCTAGTGCTAATATCTGGTCATTTTCATACTGTACGTGTCCTTTATGATGGAAATAAGAGATCAGATGGCATTAAAGCATATCCCATAATGGGCATATTAGATGAGATGGCATTAAAGCTTCACCTTCTTGTATAGTTGCAAGCACAGCAAGTTTAAGCTTGAATGCTAATGCTAACTTGCTAATGCTAGCGATCTAATTCTAGTGCTAATATCTGGTCATTTTCATACTGTACGTGTCCTCTATAATGGAAATAAGAGATCAGATGGCATTAAAGCATAACCCTTCATGGGAATATCAGATTAGATGGCATTAAAGCTTAACCCTTCTTGTATATATACAAATACAGCAATATTAAAGTTTGAATGCTAATGCTATCTTGCTAATGCTAGCGATCTAATGCTAGTGTTAATATCAGGTCATTTTCATACTGTACTTGTCCTCTATGTTGCATATAAGAGATCAGATGGCATTAAAACATAACCCTTCATTGGAATATCAGATTAGATGTCATTAAAGCTTAACCCTTCTTGTATACACGCAAGTACTTCAATGTTTAAGCTTGAATGCTAATGCTAACTTGCTTACGCTAGCGATCTAATGCTAGTGCTAATATCTGGTCATTTTCAAACTGTACTTGTCCTCTATGATGGATAGAAGAGATCAGATGGCATTAAAGCTTAACCCTTCATGGGAATATCAGATTAGATGGCATTAAAGCTTCACCCTTCTTGTATACATGAATGTACAGTAAGTTGAAGTTTGAATGCTAATGCTAACTTGCTAATGCTAGCGATCTAATGCTAGTGCTAATATCTGGTCATTTTCATACTGTACGTGTCCTCTATAATGGAAATAAGAGACCAGATGGCATTCAAGCATAACCCTTCATAGGCATATTAGATTAGATTCCATTAAAGCTTCACCCTTCTTGTATTTATGCAAATACAGCAATATTAAAGTTTGAATGCTGAAGCTAACTTGCTAATGCTAGCGATCTAATGTTAGTGTTAATATCAGGTCATTTTCATACTGTGCTTGTCCTCTATGATGCATATAAGAGATCAGATGGCATTAAAACATAACCCTTCATTGGAATATCAGATTAGATGTCATTAAAGCTTAACCCTTCTTGTATACACCAAGTACTGCAATGTTTAAGGTTGAATGCTAATGCTAACTTGCTAATGCTAGCGATATAATGCTAATGCTAATATCTGGTCATTTTCATACTGAATGTGTCCTCTATAATGGAAATAAGAGATCAGATGGAATTAAAGCATAACCCTTCATGGGCATATTAGATTAGATGGCATTAAAGCTTCACCCTTCTTGTATACATGCAAGTTCTGCAATGTTTAAGTTTGAATGCTAATGCTAACTTGATAATGCTAGCGATCTAATGCTAGTGCTAATATCTGGTCATTTTCATACTGTACGTGTCATCGATGATGGATATAAGAGATCAGATGGCTTTAAAGCATAACCCTTCATGGGAATATCGGTTTAGATTGCATTAAAGCTTTACCCTTCTTGTATACATGCAACTACAGCAAGTTTAAGTTTGAATGCTAAAGCTAACTTGCCAATGCTAGCGATCTAATGCTAGTGCTAATATCTGGTCATTTTCATACTGTACGTGTCCTCTATAATGGAAATAAGAGATCAAATGGTATTAAAGCATAACCCTTCATAGGCATATTAGATAAGATGGCATTAAAGCTTAACCTTTCTTGTATATATACAAATACTGCAATGTTAAAGTTTGAATGCTAATGCTAACTTGCTAATGCTAGCGATCTAATTTTAGTGCTAATATCAGGTCATTTTCATACTGTACTTGTCCTCTATGCTGCATATAAGAGATCAGATGGCATTTAAGCATAACCCTTCATTGGAATATCAGATTAGATGGCATTAAAGCTAAACCCATCTTGTATACATTCAAGTACAGCAAGTTAAAGGTTGAATGCTAATGCTAACTTGCTAATGCTAGCGATCTAATGCTAGTGCTAATTTCTGGTCATTTTCAAACTGTATGTGTTACTTATAATGGAAATAAGAGATCAGATGGCATAAAAGCATCACCTTTTATGGAATTATGAGGTTAGATGGCATTAAAGCTTAACCCTTCTTTATACATGCAAAAACAGCAATGTTAAAGTTTGAATGCTAATGCTTACTTGCTAATACTAGCGATCTAATGCTAGTGCTAATAGCTGGTCATTTTCATACTGTACGTGTCCGTTATGATGGAAATAAGAGATCCGATTGCATTAAAGCATATCCCATAATGGGCATATTAGATTAGATGGCATTAAAGCTTCACCTACTTGTATAGTTGCAAATACAGCAATGTTAAAGTTTGAATGCTAATGCTAACTTGCGAATGCTAATGATCTAATGCTAGTGCTAATATCTGGTCATTTTCATACTGTACGTGAACTCTATGATGGATATAAGAGATCAGATGGCATTAAAGCATTACCCTTCATGGGAATATCAGATTAGATGGCATTACAGCTTAACCCTTCTTGTATACATGCAAGTACAGTAAGTTTAAGTTTGAATGCTAATGCTAACTTGCTAATGCTAGCGATCTAATTCTAGTGCTAATATCAGGTCATTTTCATACTGTACTTGTCCTCCATGATGCATATAAGAGATCAGATGGCATTTAAGCATAACCCTTCAAAGGAAGATCAGAGAAGATGGCAACAAAGCTTAACCCTTCTTCTATACATGCAAGTACAGCAAGTTGAAGATTGAATGCTAATGCTAACTTGCAAATGCTAGCGATCCAATGCTATTGCTAATTTCTGGTCATTTTCAAACTGTATGTGTTACTTATAATGGAAATCAGAGATCAGATGGCATAAAAGCATCACCTTTTAGGAATTATGAGGTTAGATGGCATTAAAGCTTAACCCCTCTTTATATACGCAAAAACAGCAATGTTAAAGTTTGAATGCTAATGCTAACTTGCTAATACTAGCGATCTAATTCTAGTGCTAATATCTGGTCATTTTCATACTGTACGTGTCCTTTATGATGGTTATAAGAGATCAGATGGCATTAAAGCATATCCCATAATGGGCATATTAGATTAGATGGCATTAAAGCTTCACCTTCTTGTATACTTGCAAGTACAGCAAGTTTAAGCTTTAATGCTAATGCTAACTTGCTTACGCTAGTGATCTATTGCTAGTGCTAATATCTGGTCATTTTCAAACTGTACGTGTCCTCTATGATGGATAGAAGAGATCAGATGGCATTAAAGCATAACCCTTCATTGGAATATCAGATTAGATGGCATTAAAGCTTCATCCTTCTTGAATACATGCATGTACAGTAAGTTGAAGTTTGAATGCTAATGCTAACTTGCTAATTCTAGCGATCTAATGCTAGTGCTAATAACTTGTCATTTTCATACTGTATGTGTCCTCTATGATGGATATAAGAGATCAGATGGCATTAAAGCATAACCCTTCATGGGAATATCAGATTAGATGGCATTAAAGCTTATCCCTTCTTGTATATATGCAATTACACCAATGTTAAAGTTTGAATGCTAATGCTAACTTGCGAATGCTAACGATCTAATGCTAGTGCTAATATCTGGTCATTTTCATACTGTACGTGTCCTCTATGATGGATATAAGAGATCAGATGGCATTAAAGCATAACTCTTCATGGGAATATCAGATTAGATGGCATTACAGCTAAACCCTTCTTGTACACATGCAAGTACAGTAAGTTTAAGTTTGAATGCTAATGCTATCTTGCTAATTCTAGCGATCTAATGCTAGTGCTAATATCTGGTCATTTTCATTCTGTACGTGTCCTCTATCATGGAAATAAGAGATCAGATGGCATTAAAGCATAACCCTTCATGGGCATATTAGATTAGATGGCATTAAAGCTTCATCCTTCTTGTATATATGCAAATACAGCAATATTATAGCTTGAATGCTAATGCTAACTTGCTAATGCTAGCGATCTAATGCTAGTGCTAATATCTGGTCATTTTCATACTGTACGTGTCCTCTATAATGGAAATAAGAGATCAGATGGTATTAAAGCATAACCCTTCATAGGGATATTAGATAAGATGGCATTAAAGCTCAACCCTTCTTGTATATATACAAATACTGCAATGTTAAAGTTTGAATGCTAATGCTAACTTGCTAATGCTAGCGATCTAATTCTAGTGCTAATATCAGGTCATTTTCATACTGTACTTGTCTTCTTTGATGCATATAAGAGATCAGATGGCATTTAAGCATAAGCCTTCATTGGAATATCAGATTAGATGGCATTTATGCTTAACCCTTCTTGTATACATGCAAGTACAGCAAGTTAAAGGTTGAATGCTAATGCTAACTTGCTAATGCTAGCTATCTAATGCTAGTGCTAATTTCTGGTCATTTTCAAACTGTATGTGTTACTTAAAATGGAAATAAGAGATCAGATGGCATAAAAGCATCACCTTTTATGGAATTATGAGGTTAGAAGGCATTAAAGCTTAACCCTTCTTCATATACGCAAAAACAGCAATGTTAAAGTTTGAATGTTAATGCTAACTTGCTAATACTAGCGATCTAATGCTAGTGCTAATATCTGGTCATTTTCATACTGTACGTGTCCTTTATGATGGAAATAAGAGATCAGATGGCATTAAAGCATATCCCATAATGGGCATATTAGATTAGATGGCATTAAAGCTTCACATTCTTGTATAGTTGCAAGTACAGCAAGTTTAAGCTTGAATGCTAATGCTAACTTGCTAATGCTAGCGATTTAATTCTAGTGCTAATATATGGTCATTTTCATACTGTACGTGTCCTCTATAATGGAAATAAGAGATCAGATGTCATTAAAGCATAACCCTTCATGGGAATATCAGATTAGATGGCATTAAAGCTTAACCCTTCTTGTATATATACAAATACAGCAATATTAAAGTTTGAATGCTAATGCTATCTTGCTAATGCTAGCCATCTAAAGCTAGTGTTAATACCAGTTCATTTTCATACTGTACTTGTCCTCTATGATGCATATAAGAGATCAGATGGCATTAAAACATAACCCTTCATTGGAATATCAGATTAGATGTCCCTCTTGTATACACGCAAGTACTGCAATGTTTAAGGTTGAATGCTAATGCTAACTTGCTAATGCTAGCGATCCAATTCTAGTGCTAATATATGGTCATTTTCATACTGTACGTGTCCTCTAAAATGGAAATTAGAGATCAGATGGCATTAAAGCATAACCCTTCATGGGAATATCAGATTAGATGGCATTAAAGCTTAACCCTTCTTGTATATATACAAATACAGCAATATTAAAGTTTGAATGCTAATGCTATCTTGCTAATGCTAGCCATCTAATGCTAGTGTTAATATCAGGTCATTTTCATACTGTACTTGTCCTCTATGATGCATATAAGAGATCAGATGGCATTAAAACATAACCCTTCATTGGAATATCAGATTAGATGTCATTAAAGCTTAACCCTTCTTGTATACACGCAAGTACTGCAATGTTTAAGGTTGAATGCTAATGCTAACTTGCTAATGCTAGCGATCTAATGCTAGTGCTAATATCTGGTCATTTTCATACTGTACGTGTCATCGATGATGGATATAAGTGATCAAATGGCTTTAAATCATAACCCTTCATGGGAATATCGGTTTAGATGGCATTAAAGCTTTACCCTTCTTGTATACATGCAACTACAGCAAGTTTAAGTTTCAATGCTAATGCTAACTTGCTAATGCTAGCGATCTAATGCTACTGCTAATTTCAGATCATTTTCAAACTGTATGTGTTACTTATAATGGCATATTAGATTAGATGGCATTAAAGCTTCACATTCTTGTGTACTTGCAAGTATAGCAAGTTTAAGCTTTAATGCTAATGCTATCTTGCTTACGCTAGTGATCTAATGCTAGTGCTAATATCTGGTCATTTTCAAACTGTACGTGTCCTCTATGATGGATAGAAGAGATCAGATGGCATTAAAGCATAACCCTTCATGGGAATATCAGATTAGATGGCATTAAAGCTTCATCCTTCTTGAATACATGCATGTACAGTAAGTTGAAGTTTGAATGCTAATGCTAACTTGCTAATTCTAGCGATCTAATGCTAGTGCTAATATCTGGTCATTTTCATACTGTATGTGTCCTCTATGATGGATATAAGAGATCAGATGGCATTAAAGCATAACCCTTCATGGGAATATCAGATTAGATGGCATTTAAAGCTTATCCCTTCTTGTGTATATGCAATTACACCAATGTTAAAGTTTGAATGCTAATGCTCACTTGCGAATGCTAACGATCTAATGGTAGTGCTAATATCTGGTCATTTTCATACTGTACGTGTACTCTATGATGGATGTAAGAGATCAGATGGCATTAAAGCATAACTCTTCATGGGAATATCAGATTAGATGGCATTACATCTAAACCCTTCTTGTACACATGCAAGTACAGTAAGTTTAAGTTTGAATGCCAATGCTAACTTGCTAATTCTAGCGATCTAATGCTAGTGCTAATATCTGGTCATTTTCATGCTGTACGTGTCCTCTATCATGGAAATAAGAGATCAGATGGCATTAAAGCATAACCCTTCATGGGCATATTAGATTAGATGGCATTAAAGCTTCACCCTTCTTGTATATATGCAAATACAGCAATGTTATAGCTTGAATGCTTATGCTAACTTGCTAATGCTAACGATCTAATGCTAGTTCTAATATCTGGTCATTTTCATACTTTACTTGTCCTCTATGATGCATATAAGAGATCAGATATCATTAAAGCATAACCCTTCATTGGAATATCAGATTAGATGGCATTAAAGCTTAACCCTTCTTGTATACATGCAAGTTCAGCAAGTTTAAGGTTGAATGCTAATGCTAACTTGCTAATGCTAGCGATCTAATGCTAGTGCTAATATCTGGTCATTTTCATGCTGTACGTGTCCTCTATGTTGGATATAAGAGATCAGATGGCATTAAAGCATAACCCTTCTTGTATATATGCTAATACAGCAATGTTAAAGTTTGAATGCTAATGCTAACTTGCTAATGCTAACGATCTAATTCTAGTGCTAATATCAGGTCATTTTCATACTGGACTTGTCCTCTATGATGCATATAAGAGATCAGATGGCATTTAAGCATAACCTTTCATTGGAATATCAGATTAGATGGCATTAAAGCTTAACCCTTCTTGTATACATTCAAGTACAGCAAGTTAAAGGTTGAATGCTAATGCTAACTTGCTAATGCTAGCGATCTAATGCTAGTGCTAATTTCTGGTCATTTTCAAACTGTATGTGTTACTTATAATGGAAATAAGAGATCAGATGGCATAAAAGCCTCACCTTTTATGGAATTATGAGGTTAGATGGCATTAAAGCTTAACCCTTCTTTATATACGCAAAAACAGCAATGTTAAAGTTTGAATGCTAATACTAACTTGCTAATACTAGCGATCTAATGTTAGTGCTAATATCTTGTCATTTTCATACTGTACGTGTCCTTTATGATGCAAATAAGAGATAAGATGGCTTTAAAGAATAACCCTTCATGGGAATATCAGATTAGATGGCATTAAAGCTTAACCCTTCTTGTATATATACAAATACAGCAATATTAAAGTTTGAATGCTAATGCTAACTTGCTTATGCTAGCGATCTAATGCTAGTGTTAATATCAGGTCATTTTCATACTGTACTTGTCCTCTATGATGCATATAAGAGATCAGATGGCATTAAAACATAACCCTTCATTGGAATATCAGATTAGATGACATTAAAGCTTAACCCTTCTTATATACACGCAAGTACTGCAATGTTTAAGTTTCAATGCTAATGCTAACTTGCTAATGCCAGCGATCTAATGCTAATGCTAATATCTGGTCATTTTCATACTGAATGTGTCCTCTATAATGGAAATAAGAGATCAGATGGCATTAAAGCATAACCCTTCATGGGCATATTAGATTAGATGGCATTAAAGCTTCACCCTTCTTGTATACATGCAACTACAGCAAGTTTAAGTTTGAATGCTAATGCTAACTTGCTAATGCTAGCGATCTAATGCTAGTGCTAATATCTGGTCATTTTCATACTGTACGTGTCCTCTATAATGGAAATAAGAGATCAGATGGTATTAAAGCATAACTCTTCATAGGGATATTAGATAAGATGGCATTTAAGCTTAACCCTTCTTGTATATATACAAATACTACAATGTTAAAGTTTGAATGCTAATGCTAACTTGCTAATGCTAGCGATCTAATTCTAGTGCTAATATCAGGTCATTTTCTTACTGTACTTGTCTTCTATGATGCATATTAGAGATCAGATAGCATTTAAGCATAACCCTTCATTGGAATATCAGATTAGATGGCATTAATGCTTTACCCTTCTTGTATACATGCAAGTACAGCAAGTTAAAGGTTGAATGCTAGTGCTAACTTGCTAATGCTAGCGATCTAATGCAAGTGCTAATTTCTGGTCATTTTCAAACTGTATGTGTTACTCATAATGGAAATAAGAGATCAGATGGCATAAAAGCATTACCTTTTATGGAATTATGAGGTTAGTTGGCATTAAAGCTTAACCCTTCTTTATAAACGCAAAAACAGGAATGTTAAAGTTTGAATGCTAATGCTAACTTGCTAATACTAGCGATCTAATGCTAATGCTAATATCTGGTCATTTTCATACTGTACGTGTCCTTTATGATGGAAATAAGAGATCAGATGGCAATAAAGCATATCCCATAATGGGCATATTAGATAAGATGGCATTAAAGCTATACCTTCTTGTCTAGTTGCAAGTACAGCAAGTTTAAGCTTGAATGCTAATGCTAACTTGCTAATGCTTGCGATCTAATTCTAGTGCTAATATCTGGTCATTTTCATACTTTACGTGTCCTCTATAATGGAAATAAGAGATCAGATGTCATTGAAGCATAACCCTTCTTGGGAATATCAGATTAGATGGCATTAAAGCTTAACCTTTCTTGTATATATACAAATACAGCAATATTAAAGTTTGAATGCTAATGCTAACTTGCTAATGCTAGCGATCTAATGCTAGTGTTAATATCAGGTCATTTTCATACTGTACTTGTCATCTATGATGCATATAAGAGATCAGATGGCATTAAAACATAACCCTTCATTGGAATATCAGATTAGATGTCATTAAAGCTTAACCCTTCTTGTATAAACGCAAGTACTGCAATGTTTAAGGTTGAATGCTAATGCTAACTTGCTAAAACTAGCGATCTAATGCTAGTGCTAATATCTGGTCATTTTCATACTGTACGTGTCCTTTATGATGGAAATAAGAGATCAGATGGCATTCAAGCATATCCCATAATGGGCATATTAGATTAGATTGCATTAAAGCTTCACCATCTTGTATCCTTGCAAGTACAGCAAGTTTAAGCTTGAATGCTAATGCTAACTTGCTTACGCTAGTGATCTAATGCTAGTGCGAATATCTGGTCATTTTCAAACTGTACGTGTCCTCTATGATGGATAGAAGAGATCAGATGGCATTAAAGCATAACCCTTCATGGGAATATCAGATTAGATGGCATTAAAACTTCACCCTTCTTGAATACATGCATGTACAGTTAGTTGAAGTTTGAATGCTAATGCTAACTTGCTAATGCTAACGATCTAATGCTAGTGCTAATATCTGGTCATTTTCAAACTGTACGTGTCCTCTATGATGGATATAAGAGATCAGATGGCATTAAAGCATAACCCTTCATGGGAAGATCAGATTAGATGGCATTAAAGCTTATCCCTTCTTGTATATATGCAAAAACACCAATGTTAAAGTTTGAATGCTAATGCTAACTTGCGAATGCTAACGATCTAATGCTAGTGCTAATATCTGGTCATTTTCATACTGTACGTGTCCTCTATGATGGATATAAGAGATCAGATGGCATTAAAGCATAATCCTTCATGGGAATGTCAGATTAGATGGCATTACAGCTTAACCCTTCTTGTACACATGCAAGTACAGTAAGTTTAAGTTTGAATGCTAATGCAAACTTGCTAATTCTAGCGATCTAATGCTAGTGCTAATATCTGTTCATTTTCATACTGTATGTGTCCTCTATCATGGAAATAAGAGATCAGATGGCATTAAAGCATAACCCTTCATGGGCATATTAGATTAGATGGCATTAAAGCTTCACCCTTGTATATATGCAAGTACAGCAATGTAATAGCTTGAATGCTAATGCTAACTTGCTAATGCTAACGATCTAATGCTAGTTCTAATATCAGGTCATTTTCATACTGTACTTGTCCTCTATGATGCATATAAGAGATCAGATGTCATTAAAGCAAAACGCTTCATTGGAATATCAGATTAGATGTCATTAAAGCTTAACCCTTCTTGTATACATGCAAGTACAGCAAGTTTACGGTTGAATGCTAATGCTAACTTGCTAATGCTAGCGATCTAATGCTAGTGCTAATATCTGGTCATTTTCATACTGTACGTGTCCTCTATGATGGTTATAAGAGATCAGATGGCATTAAAGCATAACCCTTCTTGTATATATGCAAATACAGCAATGTTAAAGTTTGAATGCTAATGCTAACTTGCTAATGCTAACGATCTAATTCGAGTGCTAATATCAGGTCATTTTCATACTGTACTTGTCCTCTATGATGCATATAAGAGATCAGATGGCATTTAAGCATAACCCTTCATTGGAATATCAGATTAGATGGCATTAAAGCTTAACCCTTCTTGTATACATGCAAGTACAGCAAGTTAAAGGTTGAATGCTAATGCTAACTTGCTAATGCTAGCGATCTAATGCTAGTGCTAATATCTGGTCATTTTCAAACTGTATGTGTTACTTATAATGGAAATAAGAGATCAGATGGCATAAAAGCGTCACCTTTTATGGAATTATGAGGTTAGATGGCATTAAAGCTTAACCCTTCTTTATATACGCAAAAACAGCAATGTTAAAGTTTGAATGCTAATGCTAACTTGCTAATACTAGCGATCTAATGCTAGTGCTAATATCTGGTCATTTTCAAACTGTACATGTTCTCTATGATGGATAGAAGAGATCAGATGGCATTAAAGCATAAACCTTCATGGGAATATCAGATTAGATGGCATTAAAGCTTAACCCTTCTTGAATACATGCATGTACAGTAAGTTGAAGTTTGAATGCTAATGTTAACTTGCTAATGCTAACGATCTAATGCTAGTGCTAATATCTGGTCATTTTCATACTGTATGTGTCCTCTATCATGGAAATAAGAGATCAGATGGCATAAAAGCATAACCCTTCATGGGCATATTAGATTAGATGGCATTAAAGCTTCACCCTTCTTGTATATATGCAAATACAGCAATGCTATAGCTTGAATGCTAATGCTAACGATCTAATGCTAGTCCTAATATCTGGTCATTTTCATACTGTACGTGTCCTCTATGATTGATATAAGAGATCAGATGGCATTAAAGCATAACCGTTCTTGTAGATATGCAAATACAGCAATGTTAAAGTTTGAATGCTAATGCTAACGATCTAATTCTAGTGCTAATATCAGGTCATTTTCATACTGTACTTGTCCTCTATGATGCATATAAGAGATCAGATGGCATTTAAGCATAACCCTTCATTGGAATATCAGATTAGATGGCATTAAAGCTTAACCCTTCTTGTATACATGCAAGTACAGCAATTTAAAGTTTGAATGCTAATGCTAACTTGCTAATGCTAGCGATCTAATGCTAGTGCTAATTTCTGGTCATTTTCAAACTGTATGTGTTACTTATAATGGAAATAAGAGATCAGATGGCATAAAAGCATCACCTTTTATGGAATTAAGAGGTTAGATGGCATTAAAGCTTAACCCTTCTTTATAAACGCAAAAACAGCAATGTTAAAGTTTGAATGCTAATGCTAACTTGCTAATACTAGCGATCTAATGCTAGTGCTAATATCTGGTCATTTTCATACTGTACGTGTCCTCTATGATTGATGTAAGAGATCAGATGGCATTAAAGCTTAACCCTTCTTGTATATATACAAATACAGCAATATTAAAGTTTGAATGCTAATGTTAACTTGCTAATTCTAGCGATCTAATGCTAGTGTTAATATCAGGTCATTTTCATACTGTACTTGTCCTCTTTGATGCATATAAGAGATCAGATGGCATTAAAACATAACCCTTCATTGGAATATCAGATTAGATGTCATTAAAGCTTAACCCTTCTTGTATACACGCAAGTACTGCAATGTTTAAGGTTGAATGCTAATGCTAACTTGCTAATGCTAGTGATCTAATGCTAATGCTAATATCTGGTCATTTTCATACTGAATGTGTTCTCTATAATGGAAATAAGAGATCAGATGGCATTAAAGCATAACCCTTCATGGGAATATTAGATTAGATGGCATTAAAGCTTCACCCTTCTTGTATACATGCAAGTTCTGCAATGTTAAAGTTTGAATGCTAATGCTAACTTGATAATGCTAGCGATCTAATGCTAGTGCTAAAATCTGGTCATTTTCATACTGTACGTGTAATCGATGATGGATATAAGAGATCAGATGGCTTTAAACATAACCCTTCATGGGAATATCGGTTTAGATAGCATTAAAGCTTTACCCTTCTTGTATACATGCAACTACAGCAAGTTTTAGTTTGAATGCTAATGCTAACTTGCTAATGCTAGCGATCTAATGCTAGTGCTAATATCTGGTCATTTTCATACTGTACGTGTCCTTTATGATGGAAATAAGAGATCAGATGGCATTAAAGCATATCCCATAATGTGCATATTAGATTAGATGGCATTAAAGCTTCACCTTCTTGTATAGTTGCAAGTACAGCAAGTTTAAGCTTGAATGCTAATGCTAACTTGCTTACGCTAGCAATCTAATGCTAGTGCTAATATCTGGTCATTTTCAAACTGTACATGTCCTCTATGATGGATAGAAGAGATTAGATGGCATTAAAGCATAACCCTTCATGGGAATATCAGATTAGATGGCATTAAAGCTTCACCCTTCTTGTATACATGCATGTACAGTAAGTTGAAGTTTGAATGCTAACGCTAAACTGCTAATGCTATCGATCTAATGCTAGTGCTAATATCTGGTCATTTTCATACTGTATGTTTACTCTATAATGGAAATAAGATATCAGATGGCATTAAAGCATAACCCTTCATGGGCATATTAGATTAGATGGCATTAAAGCTTCACCCTTCTTGTATATATGCAAATACAGATATTTTAAAGTTTGAATCCTAATGCTAACTTGCTAATGCTAGCGATCTAATGCTAGTGCTAATATCAGGTCATTTTCATAATGTAATTGTCCTCTATGATGCATATAAGAGATCAGATGAAATTAAAGCATGACCCCTCATTGGAATATCAGATTAGATGCCATTAAAGCTTAACCCTTCTTGTATACATGCAAGTACAGCAAGTTTAAGGTTGAATGCTAATTCTAACTTGCTAATGCTAGCGATCTAATGCTAGTGCTAATATCTGGTCATTTTCAAACTGTACGTGTCCTCTATGATGGATAGAAGAGATCAGATGGCATTAATGCATAATCCTTCATGGGAATATCAGATTAGATGACATTAAAGCTTCACCCTTCTTGTATACATGCATGTACAGTAAGTTGAAGTCTGAATGCTAATGCTAACTTGCTAATGCTAGCGAACTAATGCTAGTGCTAATATCTGGTCATTTTCAGACTGTATGTGTCCTCTATAATGGAAATAAGATATCAGTTGGCATTAAAGCATAACCCTTCATGGGCATATTAGATTAGATGGCATTAAAGCTTCACCTTTCTTGTATATATGCAAATACAGCAATGTTAAAGTTTGAATGCAAATGCTAACTTGCTTACGCTAGCAATCTAATGCTAGTGCTAATATCTGGTCATTTTCAAACTGTACATGTCCTCTATGATGGATAGAAGAGATTAGATGGCATTAAAGCATAACCCTTCATGGGAATATCAGATTAGATGACATTAAAGCTTCACCCTTCTTGTATACATGCATGTACATTAAGTTGAAGTCTGAATGCTAATGCTAACTTGCTACTGCTAGCGAACTAATTCTAGTGCTAATATCTGGTCATTTTCAAACTGTACATGTCCTCTATGATGGATAGAAGAGATTAGATGGCATTAAAGCATAACCCTTCATGGAATATCAGATTAGATGCCATTAAAGCTTAACCCTTCTTGTATATATGCAAATACAGTAATGTTAAAGTTTGAATGCAAATGCTAACTTGCTAATGCTAGCGATCTAATGCTAGTGCTAATATCTGGTCATTTTCAAACTGTATGTGTCCTCTATGATGGATAGAAGAGATCAGATGGCATTAGTGCATAATCCTTCATGGGAATATCAGATTAGATGACATTAAAGCTTCACCCTTCTTGTATACATGCATGTACATTAAGTTGAAGTCTGAATGCTAATGCTAACTTGCTAATGCTAGCGAACTAATGCTAGTGCTAATATCTGGTCATTTTCAAACTGTACATGTCCTCTATGATGGATAGAAGAGATTAGATGGCATTAAAGCATAACCCTTCATGGGAATATCAGATTAGATGCCATTAAAGCTTAACCCTTCTTGTATATATGCAAATACAGCAATGTTAAAGTTTGAATGCAAATGCTAACTTGCTAATGCTAGCGATCTAATGCAAGTGCTAATATCAGGTCATTTTCATACTGTACTTGTCCTCTATGATGCGTATAAGAGATCAGATGGAATTAAAGCATAACCCTTCATGGGAATATCAGATTAGATGGCATTAAAGCTTCACCCTTCTTGTATACATGCATGTACAGTAAGTTTAAGTTTGAATGCTAATGCTAACTTGCTAATGCTAGGCATCTAATGCTAGTGCTAATATCTGGTCATTTTCATACTGTATGTGTCCTTTATCATGGAAATAACAGATCAGATGGCATTAAAGCATAACCCTTCATGGGCAGATTAGATTAGATGGCATTAAAGCTTCACCCTTCTTGTATATATGCAAATACAGCAATGTTAAAGTTTGAATGCTAATGCTAACTTGCTAATGCTAGCGATCTAATGCTAGTGCTAATATCAGGTCATTTTCCTACTGTACTTGTCCTCTATGATGCATATAAGAGATCAGATGGAATTAAAGCATAACCCTTCATTGGAATATCAGATTAGATGGCATTAAAGCTTAACCCTTCTTGATTACATGCAAGTACAGCAAGTTTAAGGTTGAATGCTAATGCTAACTTGCTAATGCTAGCGATCTAATGCTAGTGCTAATATCTTGTCATTTTCATACTGTATGTGTCCTATATAATGGAAATAAGAGATCAGATGGCATTAAAGCATAACCCTTCATGGGCATATTAGATTAGATGGCATTAAAGCTTCACCCTTCTTGTGTACATGCAAGTTCTGCAATGTTTAAGTTTGAATGCTAATGCTAACTTGATAATGCTAGCGATCTAATGCTAGTGCTAATATCTGGAAATTTTCATACTGTACGTGTCATCTATGATGGATATAAGAGATCAGATGGCTTTAAAGCATAGCCCTTCATGGGAATATCAGATTAGATGGCATTAAAGCTTTACCTTTCTTGGATACATTTAACTAAAGCAAGTTTAAGTTTGAATGCTAATGCTAACTTGCTAATGCTAGCGATCTAATGCTAGTGCTAATATCTGGTCATTTTCATACTGTACGTGTGTTCTATGATGGAAATAAGAGATCAGATGGCATTAAAGCATAACGCTACTTGTATAAATGCAAAAACAAAAATGTTAAAGTTTGAATGCTAATGCAAACTTGCTAATGCTAACGATCTAATGCCCTTGCTAATATCTGTTCATTTTCATACTTTACGTGTCCTCGATGATGGATATAAGAGATCAGATGGCTTTAAAGCATAACCCTTCATGGGAATATCACATTAGATGGCATTAAAGCTTAACCCTTCTTGTATACATGCAAGTACAGTAAGTTTAAGTTTGAATGCTAATGCTAACTTGCTATTCCTAGCGATCTAATGCTAGTGCTAATATCTGGTCATTTTCATACTGTACGTGTCCTCTATAATGGAAATAAGAGATCAGATGGCATTCAAGCATAACCCTACATGGGCATTTTATATTAGATGCCATTCAAGCTTCACCCTTCTTGTATATATGAAAATCAGCAATGTTAAAGTTTGAATGCTAATGCTAACTTGCTAATGCTAGCGATCTATTGCTAGTGTTAATATCAGGTCATTGTCATACTGTACTTGTCCTCTATGATGCATATAAGAGATCAGATGGCATTAAAACATAACCCTTCATTGGATTATCAGATTAGATGGCATTAAAGCTTCACCCTTCTTGTATACATGCAAGTTCTGCAATGTTTAAGTTTGAATGCTAATGCTAACTTGATAATGCTAGCGATCTAATGCTTGTGCTAATATCTGGTCATTTTCAAACTGTACTTGTCCTCTATGATGCATATAAGAAATCAGATGGCATTTAAGCAAAACCCTTCATTGGAATATCAGATTAGATGCCATTAAAGCTTTACCCTTCTTGTATACATGCAAGTACAGCAAGTTTCAGGTTGAATGCTAATGCTAACTTGCTAATGCTAGCGATTTAATGCTAGTGCTAATTTCTGGTCATTTTCAAACTGTATGTGTAATTTATAATGGAAAAAAGAGATCTGATGGCATTAAAGCATCACCTTTCATGGGATTATGAGGTAAGATGGCATTAAAACTAAACCCTTCTTTATATACGCAAAAACAGCAATGTTAAAGTTTGAATGCTAATGCTAACTTGCTAAGGCTAGCGATCTAATGCTAGTGCTGATATCTGGTCATTTTCAAACTGTACGTGTCCTCTTTGATGGATATAAGAGATCAGATGGCATTAAAGCATAACCCTTCATGGGAAGATCAGATTAGATGGCATTAAAGCTTGACACTTCTTGTATACATGCAAGTGCAGTAAGTTTAAGTTTGAATGCTAATGCTAACTTGTCAATGCTAGCGATCTAATGCTAGTGCCAATATCTGAACATTTTCATACTCTATGTGTCGTCTATGATGGAAATAAGTGATCAGATGGCATTAAAGCATAACCCTTCATGGGAATATCAGATTTGATGGCATTAAAGCTTAACCCTTCTTATATACATGCAAGTACAGCAAGTTTAATTTTCAATGCTAATGCTAACTTGCTAATTCTAGCGATCTAATGCTAGTGCTAATATCTGGTTATTTTCATACTGTACGTGTCCTCTATGATGGATATAAGAGATCAGATGGCATTAAAGCAGAACCCTTCATGGGAATATCAGATTAGATGGCATTAAAGCTTCACCCTTCTTGTATGCATGCAAGTACAGTAAGTTTAAGTTTGAATGCTAATGCTCACTTGTTAATGCTAGCAATCTAATGCATGTGCCAATATCTGGTCATTTTCATACTGTACGTGTCGTCTATGATGGATATAAGAGATCAGATCTCATTAAAGCATAACTCTTCATGGGAATATCAGATTAGATGGCATTCAAGCTTAACCCTTCTTGTATACATGCAAGTACAGCAAGTTTAAGCTTGAATGCAAAAGCTAACTTGCTAAAGCTAGCAATCTAATGCTTGTGGAAATATCTGGTCATTTTCATGCTGTACGTGTCCTCTATGATGGATATAAGATATCAGATCGGATTAAAGCATACCCCTTCATGGGAATATCAGATTAGATGGCATTAAAGCTTAACCCTTCTTGTATACATGCAAGTACAGCAAGTTTTAGGTTGAATGCTAATGCTAACTTGCTAATGCTTCCGATCCAATGCTAGTGCTAATATCTGGTCACTTTCATACTCTACGTGTCCTCTATAATGGAAATAAGAGATAAGATGGCATTAAAGCATCACCATTCAGGGGATGATGAGATCAGAATGCATTAATGCTTCACACTTCGTTATACACGCAAATACAGTGTTGTTAAAGTTTAAATGCTAATGATCTTTTGCTAATGCTATCGATCTAATGCTTGTGCTGATATCTGGTCATTTTCATACTGTACGTGTCCTCTATGATGGAAAAAAGATCAGATGCCATTAAAGAATAACCCTTCATCGGCATATTATATTAGATGGCATTTAACCTTAAACCTTCTTGTATACATGCAAGTACTGCAAGTTTAAGCTTGAATGCTAAAGCTAACTTGCTAATGCTAGCAATCGAATGCTTGTGGTAATATCTCGTCATTTTCATTCTGTATGTGTCCTCTCTGATGGATATAAGAGATCAGATGGCATTAAAGCAGAACCCTTCATGGGAATATCAGATTAGATGGCATGAAAGCTTAACCCTTCTTGTATATATGCTAATACAGCAATGTTAAAGTTTGACTGCTAATGCTAACTTGCTAATGCTAGCGATCTAATGCTAGTGCTAATATCTGGTCATTTTCATACTGTATGTGTCCTCTATAATGGAAATAAGAGATCAAATGGCATTAAAGCATAACCCTTCATCTGCATATTAGATTAGATGGCATTAAAGCTTAACCCTTCTTGTATATATGCTAATAGAGCAATGTAAAAGTTTGAATGCTTATGATAACTTGCTAATGCTAGCGATCTAATGCTAGTGCTAATATCAGGTCATTTTCATACTGTACGTGTCCTCTATGATGTATATAAGAGATCAGATTTCATTAAAGCATAACCCTTTATGGGAATATCAGATTTGATGGCAGTAAAACTTAACCCTTCTTGAATACATGCAAGTACAGCAAGTTTAAGGTTGAATGCTAATGCTAACTTGCTATTGCTAGCGATCTAATGCTAGTGCTAATATCTGGTCATTTTCATACTGTACGTGTCCTCTATGATGGATATCAGAGATCAGATGGCATTAAAGCATAACCCTTCATGGGAATATCAGATAAGATGGCATTAAAGCTTAACCCATCTTGTATACATGCAAGTACAGTAAGTTTAAGTTTGAATGCTAATGCTAACTTGCTATTGCTAGCGATCTAATGCTAGTGTTAATATCAGGTCATTTTCATCCTGTGCTTGTCCTCTCTGATACATATAAGAGATCAGATGGCATTATAGCATAACCCTTCATTGTAATATCAGATTAGATGGCATTAAAGCTTATCCCTTCTTGTATACATGCAAGTACAGCAAGTTTAAGGTTGAATGCTAATGCTAACTTGATAATGCTAGCGATCTAATGCTAGTGCTAATATCTGGTCATTTTCATACTGTACGTGTCCTTTATGATGTATATAAGAGATCAGATGGCATTAAAACATAACCCTTCATGGGAATATTAGATTAGATGGCATTAAAGCTTCACCGTCTTTGTATACATGCAAGTTCTGCAATGTTTA
>CM056200.1:14340376-14397321 GCA_029692085.1 Gymnothorax javanicus | reverse complement strand
CCTCTATAATGGAAATAAAAATCAGATGGTATTAAGCATAACCCTTCATAGGGATATTAGATAAGATGGCATTAAAAAATCAACCCTTCTTTTTATATACAAATCTGCAATGTTAAAGTTTGAATCTTGCTAACTTGCTAATGCTAGCGATCTAATTCTAGTGCTAATATCGGTCATTTTTTCTGTCTTGTCTTCTTTGATGCATATAAAAAATCAGATGGCATTTAAGCATAAGCCCATTGAATTTCAGATTAGATGGCATTTGCTTAACCCCCTTTTGTATACATCAATAACAAGTTAAAAAAGGGTTAATGCTAAAAAACTAACTTGCTAATGCTGCTATCTAATGCTAGTCTTTTTGGGGATTTTCAAACTGTATGTGTTCAAAATGGAAATAAGAGATCAGATGCATAAAAGCATCACCTTTTGGAATTATGAGGTTAAGGCATTAAAAACAATTTTTAATCATAAAAAACAATGTTAAAAAATTTAATGTTAAAACAACCCAATACTAGCGATCTAATGCTAGTGCTAATATCTGGCATTTTCATACTTTTTTTCCTTTTAATTGGGGAAAAAAAGTCAGATGCATTAAACATATCCTTGGGCATATTAGATTAGATATTAAAAATTCACATTCTTGTATAGTTGCAAGTACAGCAAGTTTAAAATTGAATCTAATGCTAACTTGCTAATGCTAGCGATTTAAATCTAATTTAATAATGGTCTTTTCATCTGTCGTGTCCCCCATAATGGAAATAAGAATCAGATGGCATTAAAAAAAAAACCCTTCATGGGTATCAGATTAGATGGCATTAAAAAATTAACCCTTCTTGTATATATACAAATACACAATATTAAAAATTTAATGCTAATGCTATCTTCTAATGCTAGCATAAACTAGTGTTAATACAGGTCATTTTACTACTTGTCTTTGTCATATAAGAGATCAGATGGCATTAAAAATAACCCCCTTATTGGAATATCAGATTAGATGTTTCCCCTTCTTGTATACGGCAATACTGCAATGTTTAAAAGGGTTAATGCTAATGCTAACTTTTTAATCTGCGATCAATCTAGTGCCCCAAAATTGGTCATTTTCATATATGCTTCCCATATGGAATAAGGATCAAATGGCTTTTAAAAATAACCCCCTTATGGGAATATGGTTTTTTATGGCATTAAAACCCCCTTGTATAATCAAATACAGCAATTTAAGTTTAATCTTTTAAGCTAACCTAATGCTAGCTCTAATGCTATGTTTTAAATTTAGTCATTTTCAAACTGTATTGTTCCCCTTTAAGAAAAGAAATCAGATGGCATAAACATTACCCCATTGGAATTTAGTTAATGGCATTAAAAAAAACCCTTTTTTTTTAGGCAAAAAAAAGCAATGTTAAAGTTTAATGCTAACTTTGCTAAAAATAGCGATCTAATGCTAGTGCTAATTCTGGGTTTTTTTTCCCATGGTTCCCCTTATGGAAAAAGAATGATGGTTAAAAAAATATTAATGGGAATTAGATTAGATGGCATTAAGCCCCCTTTAAAATTCAAAACGCAAGTTTAAGGAAAATAATGCTAACTTCTTACTAGCGATCAATGCTAGTGCTAAATCTGGTCATTTTTTTAACTGTCTTTTCTTATGGAAAAAGTCAGATGGCATTAAAAAAATAACCCTTATGGGAAAATAGATTAGATGGTTAAAGCCCCCCCTTTTTTATATTTTAAGTTCGCAAGTTTAAGAAATCTAATGCTAACGTAATGCTAGCGATCAATTATTCTTTCTGGTCATTTTTATCTTCGTGTCTTAAAAGGAATAAGGATCAAAGGCTTTAACTAACCCTTATGGGAATATCAGATTAGATGGCATTAAAAATTCCCTTTTTAAAGCCGCAAATTTTAAGTTTGAATCTAATCTTCTTTAATCAGCATCTAATGCTAGTTAATATCGGTCATTTTTTTACTGTTTTGTCTCTATAATGAAATAAGAGCCGAGGCATTAACATAACCCCCTTATGGATATTAGATTAGATTCCTTAAGCTTACCCCAAAAATTTTTAAAAAAAAAACAATTTTAAGTTTAATCTAAAAAACTAACTTCTAATGCTAGCGATCTAATGTTGTGTTAAATCTGGTCATTTTTTAAAATGTCTTTCCCATTTTTGGATAAAAAATCCAAGGCTTAAACATAACCCTTCATGGGGGAAATGTTGGGCATTAAACTTACCCTTTTGAACATGCAATTCGCAAGTTTTAGTTAATGTAACAATTGCCCCTTTCTAGCGATCTAATGCTAATTAATATCTGGTCATTTCAACTGAATTGTCCCCCAAGGAAAAAGAATCAGATGGATTAAAAAATAACCCTTCATGGGAATATCGGTTTGATTGCATTAAGCTTTTCCTTTTGTATACATCAACTCAAAAGTTTAAAATTTAATCTAAAACTCGTAATGCTAGCGATCTAATGCTATGCTAATATCTGGTCATTTTCATACTACGTGTCCCATATGGAAATAAGAACAAATGGCTTAACAAACCCTTATGGATATTAGTAAAAAAGGCATTAAAAACCCTTTTGTATAATCAAATACGAAGTTAAATTTGAATCAATGCCAACCCAATCTGCGATCTAATTTTAGTGCAAAATGGATTTTCATACTGTATTTCCCTATATGAATAAAGACCAGATGGCATTTAAAAAATAACCCTTCATTCAATTAGATTAGATCATTAAAAAACCTTTTTTTATAAAATACAGCAAAATTTTTAATTTAATTTAAGCTAACTTTCTAATGCTAGCGATCTAATGTTGTAATTTTTTCATTTTTTTAAAATGTTGTTCTTATAATGGAAAAAAGATCAGATGGCATAAAACACCTTTTTTGGAATTTGGGGTTGATGGCATTAAAGCAACCCTTCTTTATACGAAAAACGCAATGTTAAAAATTTTTTAAAGCTAATGCTAACTTTAATCTAGGATCTAATTAATTAATATCGGTCATTTTTCATACTGTCGTGTCCTTTATGATGGAAATAAAGAGATCCGTTGGCATTAAAAGCATATACCATAATGGGCATATTAGATTAGATGGCATTAAAGCTTCACCTATAACTTTATTATAGTTGCAAGTACAGCAAGTTTAAGCTTGAATGCTAATGCTAACTTGCTAATGCTAGCGATCTAATTCTAGTGTAATATCTGGTCATTTTTATACTATGCGTGTCCTTTTATGATGGAAATAAGAGATCCAGATGGCATTAAAAACATATCCATAATGGGCATATTAGATTAGATGGCATTAAAACTTCACCATCTTGACATACTTTGCAAGTGCCAGCAAGTTTAAGCTTTAATGCTAATGCTATCTTCTTCGCTAGTGATCTAATGCTAGTGCTAATATCTGGTCATTTTTCAAACTATGCGTGTCCTCTACTAGTGGATAGAAGAGATCAGATGGCATTAAAGCATAACCCTTCATGGGAATATCAGATTAGATGGCATTAAGCTTCGCCCTTCTTGAATAGTTGCCATGTACAGCAAGTTGAGATTTGAATGCTAATGCTAACACTATTCTAGCGATCTAATGCTAGTGCTAATATCTGGTCATTTTCAAACTGTACATGTCTCTATGATGGATAAGAGATCAGATGGCATTAAAAGCATAACCCTTCATAGGAATATCAGATTAGATGGCATTTAAAGCTTCATCCTTCTTGTATATATGCATGTACACCAATGTTAAAAGTTTGAATGCTAATGCTAAACTGCGAATGCTAACGATCTAATGGTAGTGCTAATATCTGGTCATTTTCATACTGTACGTGTACTCTATAATGGATATAAAGAGATCAGATGGCATTAAAGCATAACCTTCATGGGAATAATCAGATTAGATGGCATTAAGCTTAACCCTTCTTGTATATATGCAAATACAGTAAGTTTAAGTTTGAATGCTAATGCTAACTTGCTAATTCTAGCGATCTAATGCTAGTGCTAATATCTGGTCATTTTTCATGCTGTAATTGTCCTCTATCATGGAAATAAGAGATCAGATGGCATTAAAAGCATAACCCTTCATGGGCATATTAGATTAGATGGCATTAAAACTTCACCCTTCTTGTATACATGCAAGTACAGCAATGTGGGTTGAATGCTTATGCTAACTTGCTAATGCTAACGATCTAATGCTAGTTCTAATATCTGGTCATTTTCATACTTTACTTGTCTCTATGATGCATATAAAGAGATCAGATATCATTAAAGCATAACCCTTCATTGGAATATCAGATTAGATGTCATTAAAACTTCACCCTTCTTGTATACATGCAAGTACAGCAAGTTTAAGGTTGAATGCTAATGCTAATTTGCTAATGCTAGCGATCTAATGCTAGTGCTAATATCTGGTCATTTTTCATGCTGTACGTGTCCTCTATGTTGGATATAAGAGATCAGATGGCATTAAGCATAACCCTTCTTGTATATATGGCATTAATACTTCAATGTTGTAAGTTTGCAAATATGCTAATGCTAACTTGCTAATGCTAACGAGCTAATGCTAGTTCTAATATCAGGTCATTTTCATACTGTACATGTCCTCTATGATGGATAGAAGATATTAGATGGCATTAAAAGCATAACCCTTCATGGAATATCAGATTAGATGGCATTAAAAGCTTCACCCTTCTTGTATACATGCATGTACAGTAAGTTGAAGTTTGAATGCTAATGCTAAACTGCTAATGCTATCGATCTAATGCTAGTGCTAATATCTGGTCATTTTCATACTGTATGTTTACTCTATAATGGAAATAAGATATCAGATGGCATTAAAGCATAACCTTCATGGGCATATTAGATTAGATGTCATTAAAGCTTCACCCTTCTTGTATATATGCAAATACAGATATTTTAAAGTTTGA
Organism: Gymnothorax javanicus; assembly: GCA_029692085.1. NCBI lineage: Eukaryota > Metazoa > Chordata > Actinopteri > Anguilliformes > Muraenidae > Gymnothorax > Gymnothorax javanicus. The sequence goes on along the minus strand of CM056200.1, from coordinate 14,392,399 downwards.
ATACTAATGCTAACTTGCTAATGCTAGCGATCTAATGCTAGTGCTAATATCAGGTCATTTTCATAATGTAATTGTCCTCTATGATGCATATAAGAGATCAGATGAAATTAAAGCATGACCCCTCATTGGAATATCAGATTAGATGCCATTAAAGCTTAACCCTTCTTGTATACATGCAAGTACAGCAGTTTTAAGGTTGAATGCTAATGCTAACTTGCTAATGCTAGCGATCTAATGCTAGTGCTAATATCTGGTCATTTTCAAACTGTACGTGTCTCTATGATGGATAGAAGATCAGATGGCATTAATGCATAATCCTTCATAGGAATATCAGATTAGATGACATTAAAGCTTCACCCTTCGAATACATGCATGTACAGTAAGTTGAAGTCTGAATGCTAATGCTAACTTGCTAATGCTAACGAACTAATGCTAGTGCTAATATCTGGTCATTTTCATACTGTATGTGTCCTCTATGTTAAATATCAGTTGGCATAAAAGCATAACCCTTCATGGGCATATTAGATTAGATGGCATTAAAGCTTCACCTTTCTTGTATATATGCAAATACACAATGTTCATGGTTTGAATGCAAATGCACTATCTTGCTTAACGCCAATTAATGCTAGTGCTAAAATCTGGTCATTTTCAAACTGTACATCGGATTGATGGCATTAAAAGCATAACCCTCCGAATTCAGATTAGATAGATACCCTTCTTGTATACATGCATGTACAGTAAAAGTTTCTAACTGCTATGCTATCGATCTAATGCTAGTGCTAATATCTGGTCATTTTATATGCAAATAAGATATCCGAATGGCATTAAAGCATAACCCTTCATGGGAATATCAGATTAGATGGCATTAAAGCAACCCTTCTTGTATATATGCAAATAAAAGATATTTTAAAGTTTGAATCCTAATGCTAACTTGCTAATGCTAGCGATCTAATGCTAGTGCTAATATCTGGTCATTTTCAAACTGTAATTGTCTCTATTTCCTATATCAGGCAAAATTGGACCCCTCAAATAAGATTAGATCAGATGGCATTAATGCATAATCCTTCATGGGAATATCTAGCTAATTAGATGACATTAGCATTAATGCATAACCCTTCTTTATAAATGCAAAAACATACATGCATGTTAAGTTGAAGTCTGAATGCTAATGCTAACTTGCTAATGCTAGCGAACTAATGCTAGTGCTAATATCTGGTCATTTTCAAACTGTACATGTCCTCTATGATGGATAGAAGAGATTAGATGGCATTAAAGCATAACCCTTCATGGGAATATCCAGATTAGATGCCATTAAAAGCTTAACCTTCTTGTATATATGCAAATACAGCAATGTTAAAGTTTGAATGCAAATGCTAACTTGCTAATGCTAGCGATCTAATGCTAGTGCTAATATCAGGTCATTTTCATACTGTACTTGTTCTCTATGATGCGTATAAAGAGATCAGATGGAATTAAAAGCATAACCCTTCATGGGAATATCAGATTAGATAGCATTAAAGCTTCACCCTTCTTGTATACATGCATGTACAGTAAGTTGAAGTTTGAATGCTAATGCTAACTTGCTAATGCTAGCGAACTAATGCTAGTGCTAATATCTGGTCATTTTCATACTGTATGTGTCCTCTATAATGGAAATAAGATATCAGATGTCATTAAAGCATAACCCTTCATGGGCATATTAGATTAGATGGCATTAAAGCTTCTCCCTTCTTCTATACATACTAGTACTGCAATGTTTAAGTTTGAATGCTAATGCTAACTTGATAATGCTAGCGATCTAATGCTAGTGCTAATATCTGCTCATTTTCATCTGTACCTGTCATCTATGATGGATATAAAATCCAGATGGCTTTTAAAAGCATAACCCTTCATGGGAATATCAGATTACATGGCATTAAAGCTTCACCCTTCTTATGTACATGCAAGTTCTGCAATGTTTAAGTTTGAATGCTAATGCTAACTTGATAATGCTAGCGATCTAATGCTAGTGCTAATATCTGTCATTTTTCATACTGTACGTGTCTCTATAATGATATAAAGAATCAGATGGCTTTAAAGCATAACCCTTCAGGGGAATATCAGATTAGATGGCATTACAGCTTTACCCTTCTTGTGTACATTTAACTAAAGCAAGTTTAATTTTGAATGCTAATGCTAACTTGCTAATGCTAGCGATCTAATGCTAGTGCTAATATCTGGTCATTTTAAAACTGTACGTGTCGTCTATAATGGATATAAGATATCAGATGGCATTAAAGCATAACCCTTCATGGGAATATCAGATTTAATGGTATTAAAAGCTTTAACCTTTCTTGTATACATGCAAGTAAAGCAAGTTTAAGTTTGAATGCTAATGTTAACTTGCTAATGCTAGCGATCTAATGCTAGTGCTAATATCTGGTCATTTTTCATACTGTGCGTTTGTTCTATGATGGAAATAAAGATATCGCAATGGCATTAAAAGATGCATAAACTACCCTTTGTATAAATGCAAATACAAAAATGTTAAAAGTTTGAATGCTAATGCTAACTTGCTAATGCTAACGATCTAATGCTAGTGCTAATATCTGGTCATTTTCATACTTTACATGTCCTCGATGATGGATATAAGAGATCAGATGGCTTTAAAGCATAACCCTTCATGGGAATATCAGATTAGATGGCATTAAAGCAACCCTTCTTTGTATACATGCAAGTACAGTAAGTTTAAGTGTGAATGCTAATGCTAACTTTGCTAATGCTAGCGATCTAATGCTAGTGCTAATATCTGGTCATTTTTCATACTGTGCGTGTCCTCAATAATGGAAATAAGAGACCAGATGGCATTAAAGCATAACCCTTCTTTGGCATATTAGATTAGATTCCATTAAAGCTCCACCCTTCTTGTATATATGCAAATACAGCAATATTAAAGTTTCAATGCTAATGCTAACTTGCTAATGCTAGCGATCTAATGCTAGTGTTAATATCAGGTCATTTTCATACTGTACTTGTCCTCTATAATGCATATAAGAGATCAGATGGCATTAAAACATAACCCTTCATTGGAATATCAGATTAGATGTCATTAAAGCTTAACCCTTCTTGTATACACGCAAGTACTGCAATGTTTAAGATTGAATTCTAATGCTAACTTGATAATGCTAGCGATCTAATGCTAGTGCTAATATCTGGTCATTTTCAGACTGTATGTTTCTCTATAATGCATATAAAGAGATCAGATGGCATTAAAACATAACCCTTCATTGGAATATCAGATTAGATGTCATTAAAGCTAACCCTTCTTGTATATACCAAAGTACTGCAATGTTTAAGGTTGAATTCTAATGCTAACTTGCTAATGCTAGCGATCTAATGCTAGTGCTAATATCAGGTCATTTTCATACTGTACTTGTCTCTATAATGCATATAAAGAGATCAGATGGCATTAAAACATAACCCTTCATTGGAATATCAGATTAAATGTCATTAAAAGCTTAAACCCTTCTTTGTATACCGCATAAGTACTGCAATGTTTAAGGTTGAATTCTAATACTAACTTGCTAATGCTAGCGATCTAATGTTAATGCTAATATCTGGTCATTTTCATACTGTACGTGTCATCGATGATGGATATAAGAGTTCAGATGGCTTTAAAGCATAACCCTTCATGGGAATATCGGTTTAGATGGCATTAAAGCTTTACCCTTCTTGTTTACATGCATGTACAGTAAGTTTAAGTTTGAATGCTAATGCTAACTTGCTAATGCTAGCGATCTAATGCTAGTGCTAATATCTGGTCATTTTCATACTGTACGTGTCCTCTATAATGGAAATAAAGAATCAGATGGCATTAAGCATAACCCTTCATGGGAATATTAGATAAGATGGCATTAAAGCTTAACCCTTCTTGTATATGCAAATACAGCAATGTTTCAATGTTGGAATGCAAATGCTAACTTTTTGTATTGCTAATTCTGAATGCGATCTAATGCTAGTGCTAATATCTGGTCATTTTCATACTATGCTTGTGGCTTCTAGGTTAGATGGGATAGCAAGTTAAAGTTTGATCTAATGCTAATGGCATTAATGCTAATTTCTGGTCATTTTTCAAACCTTCATGGGAATATCTGATGGCATTATCATATCCCATAATGGGCATTAAATGGCTTCACCCTTCTTGTGCTAAAACAGCAATGTTAAAGTTTGAATGCTAATGTACAGCGATCTAAGTTAATATCTGGACATTTTTCATAATCTCCTTTATGATGGATAATAAGAGATAATGCATTAAAGCTCATGGGAATATCAGATTATGGCATGCTAGCTTGTAACTAATACAGCATGTGCTAATGCTAATCTGGTCATTTGCTAATATCTGGACATTTTCAAACTGTACGTGTCCTCTATGATGGATATAAGAGATCAGATGGCATTAAAAGCATAACCCTTCATGGGAATATCAGATTAGATGGCATTAAGCTTCACCCTTCTTGTATACATGCAAAGTACAGCAAGTTTAAGTTTTGAATGCTAATGCTAACTTGCTAAAGCTAGCCATCTAATGCTAGTGCTAATATCTGGTCATTTTCATACTGTACGTGTCCTCTATGATGGATATAAAGAGATCAGATGGCATTAAGCATAACCCTTCATGGGAATATCAGATTAGATGGCATTAAAGCTTCACCCTTCTTGTATACATGCATGTACAGCAAGTTTAAAGTTTGAATGCTAATGCTAACTTGCTAATGCTAGCCATCTAATGCTAGTGCTAATATCTGGTCATTTTCATACTATTATTGTCCTTTTATCATGGAAATAACAGATCAGATGGCATTAAAAAGCATAACCCTTCATGGGATGATCAGATTAGATGGCATTAAAGCTTCACCCTTTCTTGTATATATGCAAATACAGCAATGTTAAAGTTGAATGCTAATGCTAATGCTTGCTAATATCTGGCGATCTAATGCTCCAGATGGTGCTAATATCTGGTCATTTTCATACTGTAGCGATCGTGTCCTTGTCATTTCTATAATGGAAATAAGAAATAGAATCAGATGGCATTAAAGCATAACCCTTCATGGGCATATTAGATTAGATGGCATTAAAGCAACCCTTCTTGTGTACATGCAAGTTCTGCAATGTTTAAGTTTGAATGCTAATGCTAACTGCTAATGCTAGCGATCTAATGCTAGTGCTAATATCTGGAAATTTTTCATACTGTATGTGTCATCTATGATGGATATAAGAGATCAGATGGCTTTAAAAGCATAACCCTTCATGGGAATATCAGATTAGATGGCATTAAAGCTTTTCACCCTTCTTGGATACATTTAACTAAAGCAATGTTTAAGTTTGAATGCTAATGCTAACTTGCTAATGCTAGCGATCTAATGCTAGTGCTAATATCTGGTCAATTTTCATTCTATGCGTGTCGTCTATGATTTATATAAGAGATCAGATGCCATTAAAGCATAACCCTTCATGGGAATATCAGATTTGATGGTATTAAAAGCTTAACCCTTCTTGTATACATGCAATACAGCAAGTTTAAGTTTGAATGATAATTCTAACTTGATAATGGCGATCTAATACTAGTGCTAATATCTGGTCATTTTCATACTGTGCGTGTGTTCTATGATGGAAATATCAGATGGCATTAAAATGCGCTACTTGTATAAATGCAAATACAAAAATGTTAAAGTTTGAATGCTAATGCTAACTTGCTAATGCTAACGATCTAATGCCCTTGCTAATATCTGTTCATTTTTCATACTTTACGTGTCTCGATGATGGATATAAAGATCAGATGGCTTTAAAAGCATAACCCTTCATGGGAATATCATTAGATGGCATTAAACTTAACCCTTCTTGTATACATGCAAGTACAGTAAGTTTAAGTTTGAATGCTAATGCTAACTGCTATTCCTAGCGATCTAATGCTAGTGCTAATATCTGGTCATTTTTCATACTGTGCGTGTCTCTATAATGGAAATAAGAGATCAGATGGCATTCAAGCATAACCCTACATGGGCATTTTATATTAGATGCCATTAAAGCTTCACCCTTCTTGTATATATGAAAATCAGCAATGTTAAAGTTTGAATGCTAATGCTAACTTGCTAATGCTAGCGATCTATTGCTAGTGTTAATATCAGGTCATTGTCATACTGTACTTGTCCTCTATGATGCATATAAGAGATCAGATGGCATTTAAACATAACCCTTCATTGGATTATCAGATTAGATGGCATTAAAGCTTCACCCTTCTTGTATACATGCAAGTTCTGCAATGTTTAAGTTTGAATGCTAATGCTAACTTGATAATGCTAGCGATCTAATGCTTGTGCTAATATCTGGTCATTTTCAAACTGTACTTGTCTCTATAGTGCATATAAGAAATCAGATGGCATTTAAGCAAAACCCTTCATTGGAATATCAGATAAGATGCCATTAAAGCTTTACCCTTCTTGTATACATGCAAGTACAGCAAGTTTCAGGTTGAATGCTAATGCTAACTTGCTAATGCTAGCGATTTAATGCTAGTGCTAATTTCTGGTCATTTTCAAACTGTATGTGTAATTTATAATGGAAAAAAAGATCTGATGGCATTAAAGTATCACCTTTCATGGATTTATGAGATTAGATGGCATTAAAACTAAACCCTTCTTTATATATGCAAAAACAGCAATGTTAAGTTTGAATGCTAATGCTAACTTTGTCTAATACTAGCGATCTAATGCTAGTGCCAATATCTGAACATTTTCATACTATGCGTGTCTCTTTGATGGATATAAGTGATCAGATGGCATTAAAGCATAACCCTTCATGGGAATATCAGATTAGATGGCATTAAAGCTTGACACTTCTTGTATACATGCAAGTGCAGCAGTTTAATTTTGAATGCTAATGCTAACTTTGCTAATGCTAGCGATCTAATGCTAGTGCTAATATCTGAACATTTTCATACTCTATGTGTCCTCTATGATGGAAATAAGTGATCAGATGGCATTAAAAGCATAACCCTTCATGGGAATATCAGATTAGATGGCATTCAAGCTTAACCCTTCTTGTATACATGCAAGTACAGCAAGTTTAATTTTCAATGCTAATGCTAACTTTGGGAATATCTAATTCTAGCTTGATCTAATGCTAGGTTGTGCTAATATCTGGTCATTTTCATACTGTACGTGTCCTCTATGATGGATATAAGAATCAGATGGCATTAAGCATCACCCTTCATGGGAATATCAGATTAGATGGCATTAAAAGCTTCACCCTTCTTGTATGCATGCAAGTACAGTAAGTTTAAGTTTGAATGCTAATGCTCACTTGTTAATGCTAGCAATCTAATGCATGTGCCAATATCTGGTCATTTTCATACTGTACGTGTAAGTCTATGATGGATATAAGAGATCAGATGGCATTAAAAGCATAACCCTTCATGGGAATATTAGATTAGATGGCATTCAAAGCTTAAACCCTTCTTGTATACATGCAAGTACAGCAAGTTTAAGCTTGAATGCAAAAAGCTAACTTGCTAATGCTAGCAATCTAATGCTTGTGGTAATATCTGGTCATTTTCATTCTGTACGTGTCTCTATGATGGATATAAGATATCAGATGGCATTAAAGCAGAACCCTTCATGGGAATATCAGATTAGATGGCATTAAAGCTTAACCCTTCTTGTATACATGCAAGTACAGCAAGTTAAAGTTTGAATGCTAATGCTAACTTGCTAATGCTAGCGATCTAATGCTAGTGCTAATATCTGGTCATTTTCATACTGTCGTGTCCTCTATAATGGAAATAAGAGATCAGATGGCATTAAAGCATCACCATTCATGGGAATATGAGATTAGATGGCATTAAAGCTTAACCCTTCTTGTATATATGCAAATACAGCAATGTAAAAAGTTTGAATGCTAATGATCTTTTGCTAATGCTAGCGATCTAATGCTAGTGCTAATATCTGGTCATTTTCATACTGTACGTGTCTCTATGATGGAAATAAGAGATCAGATTTCATTAAAGCATAACCCTTCAGGGGAATATTATATTAGATGGCATTAAAACTTAACCCTTCTTGTATACATGCAAGTACAGCAAGTTTAAGGTTGAATGCTAATGCTAACTTGCTAATGCTAGCAATCTAATGCTAGTGGTAATATCTGGTCATTTCATACATTCTGTATGTGTCTCTATGATGGATATAAGAGATCAGATGGCATTAAAGCATAACCCTTCATGGGAATATCAGATTAGATGGCATTAAAGCTTAACCCCTTCTTGTATATATGCAAATACAGCAATGTTTAAGTTTGAATGCTAATGCTAACTTGCTAATGCTAGCGATCTAATGCTAGTGCTAATATCTGGTCATTTTCATACTGTATGTGTCTCTATAATGGATATAAGAGATCAGATGGCATTAAAGCATAACCCTTCATGGGCATATTAGATTAGATGGCATAAAAGCTTAACCCTTCTTGTATATATGCTAATTCAGCAATGTAAAAGTTTGAATGCTTATGCTAACTTGCTAATGCTAGCGATCTAATGCTAGTGCTAATATCTGGTCATTTTCATACTGTATGTGTCCTCTATAATGGAAATAAGAATCAGATTTCATTAAAGCATAACCCTTCATGGGAATATTAGATTAGATGGCAGTAAAGCTTCAGCCTTCTTGAATACATGCAAGTACAGCAAGTTTAAGTTTGAATGCTAATGCTAACTTGCTAATGCTAGCGATCTAATGCTAGTGCTAATATCTGGTCATTTTCATACTGTACGTGTCCTCTATGATGGATATAAGAGATCAGATGGCATTAAAAGCATAACCCTTCATGGGAATATCAGATTAGATGGCATAAAAAGCTTAACCCTTCTTGTATACATGCAAGTACAGTAAGTTTAAGTTTGAATGCTAATGCTAACTTGCTATTGCTAGCGATCTAATGCTAGTGTTAATATCTGGTCATTTTCATACTGTATGTGTCCTCTATGATGGATATAAGAGATCAGATGGCATTAAAGCATAACCCTTCATGGGAATATCAGATTAGATGGCATTAAAGCTTCACCCTTCTTGTATACATGCAAGTACAGCAAGTTTAAGTTTGAATGCTAATGCTAACTTGCTAATGCTAGCGATCTAATGCTAGTGCTAATATCTGGTCATTTTCAAACTGTACGTGTCCTCTATGATGGATATAAGAGATCAGATGGCATTAAAGCATAACCCTTCATTGTAATATCAGATTAGATGGCATTAAAGCTTATCCCTTCTTGTATACATGCAAGTACAGCAAGTTTAAGGTTGAATGCTAATGCTAACTTGATAATGCTAGCGATCTAATGCTAGTGCTAATATCTGGTCATTTTCATACTGTACGTGTCCTTTATGATGTATATAAGAGATCAGATGGCATTAAAACATAACCCTTCATGGGAATATTAGATTAGATGGCATTAAAGCTTCACCCGTCTTGTATACATGCAAGTTCTGCAATGTTTAAGTTTGAATGCTAATGCTAACTTGATAATGCTAGCGATCTATTGCTAGTGCTAATATCTGGTCATTTTCATACTGTACGTGTGCACTATGATGGAAATAAGAGATCATATGGCATTAAAGCATAACGCTTCTTGTATATATGCAAATACATAAATGTTAAAGTTTGAATGCTAATGCTAACTTTCTAATGTTAGCGATATAATTCTAGTGCTAATATCAGGTCATTTTCATACTGTACTTGTCATCGATGATGGATATAAGAGATCAGATGGCTTTAAAGCATCACCCGTCATGGGAATATCAGATTAGATGCCATTAAAGCTTTAGCCTTCTTGTATACATGCATGTACAGCAAGTTAAAGGTTGAATGCTAATGCTAACTTGCTAATGCTAGCGATCTAATGCTAGTGCTAATTTCTGGTCATTTTCAAACTGTATGTGTTACTTATAATGGAAATAAGAGATCAGATGGCATAAAAGCATCACCTTTTATGGATTTATGAGGTTAGATGGCATTAAAGCTTAACCCTTCTTATATATATGCAAATACAGCAATGTTAAAGTTTGAATGCTAATGTTAACTTGCTAATGCTAGCGATCTAATGCTAGTGCTAATACCAGGTCATTTTCATACTGTACTTGTCCTCTCTGATGCATATAGGAGATCAGATGGCATTAAAGCTTAACCCTTCATTGGAATATCAGATTAGATGGCATTAAAGCTTAACCCTTCTTGTATACATGAAAGTACAGCAAGTTTAAGCTTGAATGCTAATGCTAACTTGCTAATACTAGCGATCTAATGCTAGTGCTAATATCTGGTCATTTTCATACTGTACGTGTCTTCTATGATGAATATAAAAGATCAGATGGCATTAAAGCATAACCCTTCATAGGATTTTCAGTTAAGATGGCATTAAAGCTTAACCCTTCTTGTATACATGCAAGTACAGTAAGTTTAAGTTTGAATGCTAATGCTAACTTAGTATTGCTAGTGATCTAATGCTAGTGCTAATATCTGGTCATTTTCATAGTGTACGTGTCATCTATAATGGATTTAAGAGATCAGATGTATTTAAAGCATAACCCTTCATGGGAATATCAGAATAGATGGCATTAAAGCTTTAGCCTTCTTGTAAACATGCAACTACAGCAATTTTAAGTTTGAATGCTAATGCTAACTTGCTAATGCTAGCGATCTAATGCTAGTACTAATATCTGGTCATTTTCATACTGTACGAGTCCTCTATAATGGAAATAAGAGATCAGATGGTATTAAAGCATAACCCTTTATAGGCATATTAGATTAGATGGCATTAAAGATTAACCCTTCTTGTATATATGCAAATACTGCAATGTTAAAGTTTGAATGCTAATGCTAACTTGCTAATGCTAGCGATCTAATGCTAGTGCTAATATCAGGTCATTTTCATACTGTTCGTGTCCTCTTTGATGGATATAAGAGATCAGATGGCATTAAAGCATAACCCTTCATGGGAATATCCGATTAGATGTCATTAAAGCTTAACGCTTCTTGTATACATGCAAGTACAGCAAGTTTAAGTTTGAATGCTAATGCTAACTAGCCAATGCTAGCGATCTAATGCTAGTGCTAATATCTGGTGATTTTCATACTGTACGTGTCCTCTATAATGGAAATAAGAGATCAGTTGGCATTAAAGCGTAACCCTTCATGGGCATATTAGATTAGATGGCATTAAAGCTTAACCCTTCTTGTATAAATGCAAATACAGCAATGTTAAAGTTTTAATGCTAATGCTAATTTGCTAATGCTAGCGATCTAATGCTAGTGCTAATATCTTGTCATTTTCATACAGTGCGTGTCCTCTATGATGGAAATAAGAGATCAGATGCCGTTAAAGAATATCCCTTCATGGGCATATTAGATTAGATGGCATTAAAGCTTCTCCCTTCTTGTATACTTGCAAGTACTGCAATGTTTAAGTTTGAATGCTAATGCTCACTTGCTAATGCTAGCGATCTAATGCTAGTGCTAATATCAGGTCATTTTCATACTGTATGTGTCCTTTTGCATACATGCAAGTACAGCAAGTTTAAGTTTGAATGCTAATGTTAACTTGCTAATGCTAGCGATCTAATGCTAGGGCTAATATCAGGTCATTTTCATACTGTACGTGTCCTCTATGATGTATATAAGAGATCAGATGGCATTAAAGAATAACCCTTCATGGGAATATCAGGGGAATATCAGTTTAGATGGCATTAATGCTTAACCCTTCTTGTATCCATGCAAGTACAGTAAGTTTAAGTTTGAATGCTAATGCTAACTTGCTAATGCTAGCGATCTAATGCTAGTGCTAATTTCTGGTCATTTTTTCTTACTGTATGTGTCCTTTATGATTGAAATAAGAGATCAGATGGCATTAAAGCATCACCTTTCATTGGATTATGAGATTAGATGACATTTAGCTTAACCCTTCTTTATATACGCAAATACAGCAATGTTAAAGTTTGAATGCTAATGCTAACTTGATAATGCTAGCGATCTAATGCTAGTGCTAATATCAGGTCATTTTCATACTGTATGTGTCCTCTATGATGGAAATAAGAGGTCAGATGGCATTAAAGCATATCCCTTCATGGGAATATCAGATTAGATGGCATTAAAGCTTAACCCTTCTTGTATACATGCAAGTACAGCAAGTTTAAGTTTCAATGCTAATGCTAACTTGCTAATTCTAGCGATCTAATGCTAGTGCTAATATCTGGACATTTTCATACTGTATGTGTCATCTATAATGGAAATAAGAGATCAGATGGCATTAAAGCATAACCCTTCATGGGCATATTAGATTAGATGGCATTAAAGCTTAACCCTTCTTGTATAAATGCAAATACAGCAATGTTAAAGTTTGAATGCTAATGCTAACTTGCTAATGCTAGCGATCTAATGCTAGTGCTAATATCTGGTCATTTTCATACTGTACGTGTCCTCTATGATGGAAATAAGAGATCAGATGGCATTAAAGCATAACCCTTCATGGGCATATTAGATTAGATGGCATTAAAGCTTAACCCTTCTTGTATACATGCAAGTACAGCAATGTTTAAGTTTGAATGCTAATGCTAACTTGCTAATGCTAGCGATCTAATGCTAGTGCTAATATCTGGTCATTTTCATACTGTGTGTCCTCTATAATGGAAATAAGAGATCAGATGGCATTAAGCATAACCCTTCATGGCATATTAGATTAGATGGCATTAAAGCTTTAACCCTTGTTTATAAATGCAAATACAGCAATTTAAAGTTTGAATGCTAACACTAACTTGCTAATGCTAGCGATCTAATGCTAGTGCTAATATCAGGTCATTTTCATACTGTACGTGTCCTCTATAATGGATATAAGAGATCAGATGGCATTAAAGCATAACCCTTCATGGGAATATCAGATTAGATGCATTAAAGTTAACCCTTCTTGTATACATGCAAGTACAGTAAGTTTAAGTTTGAATGCTAATGCTAACTTGCTAATGCTAGCGATCTAATGCTAGTGCTAATATCTGGTCATTTTCATACTGTATGTGTCTCTATAATGGAAAAATGAGATCAGATGGCATTAAAGCATAACCCTTCATGGGCATTATTAGATTAGATGGCATTAAAGCTTAACCCTTCTTGTATAAATGCAAATACAGCAATGTTAAAGTTTGAATTCTAATGCTAACTTGCTAATGCTAGCGATCTAATGCTAGTGCTAATATCAGGTCACGTGTCCTCTATGATGTATATAAAGAGATCAGATGGCATTAAAGCATAACCCTTCATGGGAATATCAGATTAGATGGAATTAAGCTTAACCCTTCTTGCATAAATGCAATACAGTAAGTTTAATTTGAATTTTAATGTTAACTTTTAAATAATGCTATTGATCTAATGCTAGTGCTAATTTCTGGTCATTTTTCACACTGTATTTGTACTTTATGATGGAAATAAGAGATCAGATGGCATTAAAGCATCACCATTCATGGGATTATGGGATCAGATGGCATTAAAGCTTAACCCTTCTTCCAAATACAGTCAATGTTTAAGTTTGAATGCTAATGCTAACTTGCTAATGCTAGCGATCTATTGCTAGTGCTGATATCTGGTCATTTTTCATACTGCATGTGTCCTTTATGATGGTAAGAGATCAGATGGCATTAAAGCATAACCCTTCATGGAATAAGAGATCAGATGGCATTAAAGCTTAACCCTTCTTTATATATATGCAAATACAGCAATGTTAAAGTTTGAATGCTAATGCTAACTTAGATCTAATGCTAGTGCTAATTTCAGGTCATTTTCATCTTTATGATTGAAAATTATGGCTTAACCTTATGATGGAATTAAATCAGATGGCATATTGCATTAAAATATCAGATTAAATGGCAACCCTGCTTTATTAAAGTACAGCAAGTTTAAGTTTGAATGCTAATGCTAACTTGTTAATGCTAGCGATCTAATGCTAGTGCTAATATCTGGTCATTTTCATACTGTTAATCTGTCCTCTATGATGGATATATAAGAGATCAGATGGCATTAAAGCATAACCCTTCATGGGAATATCAGATTAGATGGCATTAAAGCTTAACCCTTCTTGTATACATGCAAATACAGTAATGTTTAAGTTTGAATGCTAATGCTATTTTGCTAATGCTAGCGATTTAATGCTAGTGCTAATATCTGGTCATTTTCATACTGTATATGTCCTCTATGATGGAAAAAAAGATCAGATGGCATTAAAGCATCACCTTTCATGGGATTATAGATTAGATGACATTCTTAACCTTCTTTATACGCAAATACAGCAATGTTTAAGTTTGAATGCTAATGCTAACTTGCTAATGCTAGCGATCTAATGCTAGTGCTAATATCAGGTCATTTTCATACTGTATATTTCTATGATGGAAATAAGTGGTCGATGGCATTAAAGCATATCCTTCATGGGAATATTAGATTAGATGGCATTAAAGCTTAACCCTTCTTGTATACATGCAAGTACAGCAAGTTTAAGTTTGAATGCTAATGCTAATAATCAGCGATCTAATGCTAGTGCTAAAATCTGGACATTTTCATACTGTATGTGTCTCTATAATGGAAATAAGAGATCAGATGGCATTAAAGCATAACCCTTCATGGGCATATTAGATTAGATGGCATTAAAGCTTAACCCTTCTTGTATAAATGCAAATACAGCAATGTTAAAGTTTGAATTCTAATGCTAACTTGCTAATGCTAGCGATCTAATGATAGTGCTAATATCAGGTCATTTTCATACTGTACGTGTCCTCTTTGATGGAAATAAGAGATCAGATGGCATTAAAGCATAACCCTTCATGGGAATATCAGATTCGATGGCATTAAAGCTTAACCCTTCTTGTATACATGCAAGTACAGCAAGTTTAAGTTTGAATTTTAATGCTAACTTGCTAATGCTAGCGATCTAATGCTAGTGCTAATATCTGGTCATTTGCATACTGTGCGTGTCCTCAATAATGGAAATATGAGATCAGATGGCATTATAGCATAACCCTTCATGGCATATTAGATTAGATGGCATTAAAGCTTAACCCTTCTTGTTTAAATGCAAATACAGCAATGTTAAAGTTTGAATTCTAATGCTAACTTGCTAATGCTAGCGATCTAATGCTAGTGCTAATATCAGGTCATTTTCATACTGTACGTGTCCTCTATAATGTATATAAGAGATCAGATGGCATTAAAGCATAACCCTTCATGGGAATATCAGATTAGATGGCAGAAAAGCTTAACCCTTCGTGTATACATGCAAGTACAGTAAGTTTAAGTTTGAATGCTAATGCTAACTTGCTAATGCTAGCGATCTAATGCTAGTGCTAATTTCTGGTCATTTTCATACTGTATGTGTCCTTTATGATTGAAATATGAGATCAGATGGCATGAAAGCATCACCTTTCATGGGATTATGAGATTAGATGGCATTAAACCTTAACCCTTTTTTATATACGCAAATACAGCAATGTTAAAGTTTGAATGCTAATGCTAACTTGCTAATGCTAGCGATCTAATGCTAGTGCTAATATCAGGTCATTTTCATATTGTACGTTTCCTCTATGATGTATATAAGAGATCAGATGGCATTAAAGCATAACCCTTCATGGGAATATCAGATTAGATGGAATTAAAGCTTAACCCTTCTTGCATACATGCAAGTACAGTAAGTTTAAGTTTGAATGCTAATGCTAACTTGCTAATGCTATTGATCTAATGCTAGTGCTAATTTCTGGTCATTTTCACACTGTATTTGTACTTTATGATGGAAATAAGAGATCAGATGGCATTAAAGCATCACCATTCATGGGATTATGGGATCAGATGGCATTAAAGCTTAACCCTTCTTTATACACGCAAATACAGTCTTGTTTAAGTTTGAATGCTAATGCTAACTTGCTAATTCTAGTAATCTATTGCTAGTGCTGATATCTGGTCATTTTCATACTGTACGTGTCCTCTATGATGGAACTAAGAGATCAGATGGCATTAAAGCATAACCCTTCATGGCCATATTAGATTAGATGGCATGAAAGCTTAAACCTTCTTGTATATATGCAAATACAGCAATGTTAAAGTTTGAATGCTAATGCTAACTTGTTCATGTCAGCGATCTGACGCTAGTGCTAATATCTGGTCATTATCATACTGTACGTGTCCTCTATGATGGAAGTAAGAAAACAGATGGCATTAAAGCATAAGCCTTCATGGGCATATTAGATTAAATGGCATTAAAGCTTCACCCTTCTTGTATACTTGCAAGTACTGCAATGTTTAAGTTTGAATGCTAATGCTAACTTGCTAATGCTAGCGATCTAATGCTAGTGCTAATATCTGGTCATTTTCATACTGTAAGTGTCGTCTGTGATGGATATAAGAGATCTGATGGCATTAAAGCATAACCCTTCATGGGAATATCAGATTAGATGCCATTAAAGCTTAACCCTACTTGTATACATGCAAATACAGTAAGTTTAAGTTTGAATACTAATGCTATTTTGCTAATGCTAGCGATCTAATGCTAGTGCTAATATCTGGTCATTTTCATACTTTATATGTCCTCTATAATGGAAAAAAGAGATCAGATGGCATTAAAGCATCACCCTTCATGGGCATATTAGATTAGATGGCATTAAAGCTTAACCCTTCTTGTATACATGCAAGTACAGCAAGTTTAAGTTTGAATGCTAATGCTAACTTGCTAATGCCAGCAATCTAATGCTAGTGCTAATATCTGGTCATTTTCATACTGAACGTGTCCTCTATAATGGAAATAAGAGATCAGATGGCATTAAAGCATAACCCTTCAAGGGCATATTAGATTAGATGGCATTAAAGCTTAACCCTTCTTGTATAAATGCAAATACAGCAATGTTAAAGTTTGAATGCTAATGTTAACTTGCTAATGCTAGCGATCTAATGCTAGGGCTAATATCAGGTCATTTTCATACTGTACGTGTCCTCTATGATGTATATAAGAGATCAGATGGCATTAAAGAATAACCCTTCATGGGAATATCAGGGGAATATCAGATTAGATGGCATTAATGCTTAACCCTTCTTGTATCCATGCAAGTACAGTAAGTTTAAGTTTGAATGCTAATGCTAACTTGCTAATGCTAGCGATCTAATGCTAGTGCTAATTTCTGGTCATTTTTTCTTACTGTATGTGTCCTTTATGATTGAAATAAGAGATCAGATGGCATTAAAGCATCACCTTTCATTGGATTATGAGATTAGATGACATTCAAGCTTAACCCTTCTTTATATACGCAAATACAGCAATGTTAAAGTTTGAATGCTAATGCTAACTTGATAATGCTAGCGATCTAATGCTAGTGCTAATATCAGGTCATTTTCATACTGTATGTGTCCTCTATGATGGAAATAAGAGGTCAGATGGCATTAAAGCATATCCCTTCATGGGAATATCAGATTAGATGGCATTAAAGCTTAACCCTGCTTGTATACATGCAAGTACAGCAAGTTTAAGTTTCAATGCTAATGCTAACTTGCTAATTCTAGCGATCTAATGCTAGTGCTAATATCTGGACATTTTCATACTGTAAGTGTCGTCTCTTGATGGATATAAGAGATCAGATGGCATTAAAGCATAACCCTTCATGGGAATATCAGATTAGATGCCATTAAAGCTTAACCATACTTGTATACATGCAAATACAGCAAGTTTAAGTTTGAATGCAAATGATAACTTACTAATGCTAGCTATTTAATGCTAGTGCTAATATCTTGTCATTTTCATACTGTCGCGGTCCTCTATGATGGAAATAAGAGATCAGATGCCATTAAAGATGGGCATATTAGATTAGATGGCATTAAACTCCCTTCTTGTATATTTGCAAGTACTGCAATTTTAAGTTTGAATGCTAATGCTAACTAATGCTAGCGATCTAATGCTAGTGCTAATATTAGGTCATTTTCATATGCAAATACATGCAAGTACTGCAATGTTTAAGTTTGAATGCTAATGCTAACTTGCTAATGCTAGCGATCTAATGCTAGTGCTAATATCAGGTCATTTTCATACTGTTCGTGTCCTCTATGATGGATATAAGAGATCAGATGGCATTAAAGCATAACCCTTCATGGGAATATCCGATTAGATGTCATTAAAGCTTAACACTTCTTGTATACATGCAAGTACAGCAAGTTTAAGTTTGAATGCTAATGCTAACTAGCTAATGCTAGCGATCTAATGCTAGTGCTAATATCTGGTGATTTTCATACTGTATGTGTCCTTTATAATGGAAATAAGAGATCAGATGGCATTAAAGCATAACCCTTCATGGGATTATTAGATTAGATGGCATTAAAGCTTAACCCTTCTTGTATAAATGCAAATACAGCAATGTTAAAAGTTTGAATGCTAATGCTAATTTGCTAATGCTAGCGATCTAATGCTAGTGCTAATATCAGGTCATTTTCATACTGTATGTGTCCATTATGATGTATATAAGAGATCAGATGGCATTAAAGCATAACCCTTCATGGGATTATCAGATTAGATAGATGGCATTAAAGCTTAACCCTTCTTGTATACATGCAAGTACAGTAAGTTTAAGTTTGAATGCTAATGCTAACTTGCTAATGCTATCGATGTGTCCTTCTATGATGGAAATAAGAGATCAGATGGCATTAAAGCATCACCTTTCATGGGATTATGATATTAGATGGCATTAAAGCTTAACCCTTCTTTATATACGCAAATACAGCAATGTTAAAGTTTGAATGCTAATGCTAACTTGCTAATGCTAGCAATCTATTGCTAGTGCTGATATCTGGTCATTTTCATACTGTACGTGTCCTCTATGATGGAAATAAGAGATCAGATGGCATTAAAGCATAACCCTTCATGGGCATATTAGATTAGATGGCATGAAAGCTTCACCCTTCTTGTATACATGCAAGTACTGCAATGTTTAGGTTTGAATGCTAATGCTAACTTGCTAATGCTAACGATCTGACGCTAGTGCTAATATCTGGTCATTTTTAAACTGTACGTGTCCTCTAGGATGGAAGTAAGAGATCAGATGGCATTAAAGCATAACCCTTCATGGGAATGTCAGATTAGATGGAATTAAAGCTTAACCCTTCTTGTATACATGCAAGTACAGTAGGTTTAAGTATGAATGCTAATGCTAACTTGCTAATGCTATCGATCTAATGCTAGTGCTAATTTCTGGTCATTTTTATACTGTATGTGTCCTTAATGATGGAAATAAGAGATCAGATGGCATTAAAGCATCACCTTTCATGGGATTATGAGATTAGATCGCATTAAAGCTTAACCCTTCTTTATATACGCAAATACAGTAAGTTAAAGTTTGAATGCTAATGCTAACTTGCTAATGCTAGCAATCTAATGCTAGTGCTAATATCTGGTCATTTTCATACTGTATGTGTCCTCTATGATTGAAATAAGAGATCAGATGGCATTAAAGCATAACCCTTCATGGAATTATGAGATTAGATGGCATTAAAGCTTAACCCTTCTTGTATATATGCAAATACAGCAATGTTAAAGTTTGAATGCTAATGCTAACTTGTTAATGCTAGCGATCTAATGCTAGTGCTAATATCTGGTCATTTTCATACTGTACGTGTCCTCTATGATGGAAATAAGAGATCAGATGGGATTAAAGCATAACCCTTCATGGGCATATTAGATTAAATGGCATTAAAGCTTTACCCTTCTTGTATACATGCAAGTACAGCAAGTTTAAGTTTGAATGCTAATGCTAACTTGCTAATGCTAACGATCTAATGCTAGTGCTAATATCTGGTCATTTTCATACTGTATGTGTCCTTTATGATGGAAATAAGAGATCAGATGGCATTAAAGCATAACCCTTCATGGGGAATATCAGATTAGATGCATTAAAGCTTAACTCTTCTTGTATACATGCAAGTACAGCAAGTAAAAGTTTGAATGCTAATGTTAACTTGCTAATGCTAGCGATCTAATGCTAGTGCTAATATCTGGTCATTTTCATGCACTATGCGTGTCCTCTATAATGGAAATAAGAGATCAGATGGCATTATAGCATAACCCTTCATTGGCATATTAGATTAGATGGCATTAAAGCTTAACCCTTCTTGTTTAAATGCAAATACAGCAATGTTAAAGTTTGAATTCTAATGCTAACTTGCTAATGCTAGCGATCTAATGCTAGTGCTAATATCAGGTCATTTTCATACTGTATGTGTCTCTATGATGGATATAAGAGATCAGATGGCATTAAAAGCATAACCCTTCATGGGAATATCAGATTAGATGGCATTAAAGCTTAACCCTTCTTGTATACATGCAATTACAGTAAGTTTAAGTTTGAATGCTAATGCTAACTTGCTAATGCTAGCGATCTAATGCTAGTGCTAATTTCTGGTCATTTTCATACTGTATGTGTCCTTTATAATTGGAAATAAGAGATCAGATGGCATTAAAGCATCACCCTTCATGGGATTATGAGATTAGATGGCATTAAAGCTTAACCCTTCTTTATATATGCAAATACAGCAAGTTAAAGTTTGAATGCTAATGCTAACTTGCTAATGCTAGCGATCTAATGCTAGTGCTAATATCTGGTCATTTTCATACTGTATGTGTCCTCTATGATGAAATAAGAGATCAGATGGCATTAAAGCATCACCCTTCATGGGAATATCAGATTAGATGGCATTAAAGCTTAACCCTTCTTGTATACATGCAAGTACAGTAAGTTTAAGTTTGAATGCTAATGCTAACTTGCTAATGCTAGCGATCTAATGCTAGTGCTAATTTCTGGTCATTTTCATACTGTATGTGTCCTCTATGATGGAAATAAGAGATCAGATGGCATTAAAGCATCACCTTTCATGGGATTATCAGATTAGATGGCATTAAAGCTTAACCCTTCTTGTATTCATGCAAGTACAGCAAGTTTAAGTTTGAATGCTAATGCTAACTTGCTAATGTTATCGATCTAATGCTAGTGCTAATATCTGGTCATTTTCATACTTTATGTGTCCTCTATGATGGAAATAAGAGATCAGATGGCATTAAAAGCATAACCCTTCATTTGAATATCAGGGGAATATCAGATTAGATGGCATTAAAGCTTAACCCTTCTTGTATACATGCAAGTACAGCAAGTTTAAGTTTGAATGCTAATGCTATTTTGCTAATGCTAGCGATCTAATGCTAGTGCTAATATCTGGTCATTTTCATACTTTATGTGTCCTCTATAATGGAAATAAGAGATCAGATGGCATTAAAGCATCACCCTTCATGGAATATCAGATTAGATGGCATTAAAGCTTAACCCTTCTTGTATAAATGCAAAAGTACAGCAAGTTTAAGTTTGAATGCTAATGCTAACTTCTAATGTTATCGATCTAATGCTAGTGCTAATATCTGGTCATTTTCATACTGTATGTGTCCTCTATGATGGAAATAAGAGATCAGATGGCATTAAAGCATAACCCTTCATGGGAATATTAGATTAGATGGCATTAAAGCTTAACCCTTCTTGTATAAATGCAAATACAGCAATGTTAAAGTTTGAATGCTAATGCTAACTTGCTAATGCTAGCGATCTAATGCTAGTGCTAATATCTGGTCATTTTCATACTTTATTTGTCCTCTATAATGGAAATAAGAGATCAGATGGCATTAAAGCATAACCCTTTTCATGGGCATATTAGATTAGATGGCATTAAAGCTTAACCCTTCTTGTATACATGCAAATACAGCAATGTTAAAGTTTGAATTCTAATGCTAACTTGCTAATGCTTGCGATCTAATGATAGTGCTAATATCAGGTCATTTTCATACTGTATATGTCCTCTATGATGTATATAAGAGATCAGATGGCATTAAAGCATAACCCTTCATGGGAATATCAGATTAGATGGCATTAAAGCTTAACCCTTCTTTATATACATGCAATACAGCAAGTTTAAGTTTGAATGCTAATGCTAACTTGCTAATGCTAGCGATCTAATGCTAGTGCTAATATCTGGTCATTTTCATACTGTACGTGTCCTCTATGATGGAAATAAGAGATCAGATGGCATTAAAGCATATCCCTTCATGGGAATATCAGATTAGATGGCATTAAAGCTTAACCCTTCTTGTATACATGCAAGTACAGCAAGTTTAAGTTTGAATGCTAATGCTAACTTGCTAATGCTAGCGATCTAATGCTAGTGCTAATATCTGGTCATTTTCATACTGTACGTGTCCTCTATAATGGAAATAAGAGATCAGATGGCATTAAAGCATAACCCTTCATGGGCATATTCAGATTAGATGGCATTAAAGCTTAACCCTTCTTGTATACATGCAAGTACAGCAATGTTTAAGTTTGAATTCTAATGCTAACTTGCTAATGCTAGCGATCTAATGCTAGTGCTAATATCAGGTCATTTTCATACTTTATGTGTCCTCTATAATGGAAATAAGAGATCAGATGGCATTAAAGCATAACCCTTCATGGGCATATTAGATTAGATGGCATTAAAGCTTAACCCTTCTTGTATACATGCAAGTACAGCAAGTTTAAGTTTGAATTCTAATGCTAACTTGCTAATGCTAGCGATCTAATGCTAGTGCTAATATCTGGTCATTTTCATACTGTACGTGTCCTCTATAATGGATATAAGAGATCAGATGGCATTAAAGCATAACCTTCATGGGCATATTAGATTAGATGGCATTAAAGCTTAACCCTTCTTTATACATGCAAATACAGCAAGTTTAAGTTTGAATGCTAATGCTAACTTGCTAATGCTAATCTAATGCTAATGCTAATTTCTGGTCATTTTCATACTGTATATTGTAAATAAGAGATCAGATGGCATTAAAGCTTTCTTCTACTGTATGTGTCAGTTTAAATGCTAATGCTAATTGAAATATGAGTTCATGCTAGTGCTAATTTCTGGTCATTTTCATACTTCCTCTATGATGGAATTAAGAGATCAGATGGCATTAAAGCATCACCCTTCATGGGAATATCAGATTAGATGGCATTAAACGCAACCCTTCTTGTATACATGCAAGTACAGCAAGTTTAAGTTTGAATGCTAATGCTAACTTGCTAATGCTAGCGATCTAATGCTAGTGCTAATATCTGGTCATTTTCATACTGTATGTGTCCTCTATGATGGAAATAAGAGATCAGATGGCATTAAAGCATCACCCTTCATGGGGAATATTAGATTAGATGGCATTAAAGCTTAAAACCCTTCTTGTATACATGCAAGTACAGCAAGTTTAAGTTTGAATGCTAATGCTAACTTGCTAATGCTAGCGATCTAATGCTAGTGCTAATATCTGGTCATTTTCATACTTTACGTGTCTCTATAATGGATATAAGAGATCAGATGGCATTAAACCATAACCCTTCATGGGAATATCAGATTAGATGGCATTAAAGCTTAACCCTTCTTGTATACATGCAAATACAGCAAGTTTAAGTTTGAATGCTAATGCTATTTTGCTAATGCTAGCGATCTAATGCTAGTGCTAATATCTGGTCATTTTCATACTGTATATGTCCTCTATAATGGAAATAAGAGATCAGATGGCATTAAAGCATAACCCTTCATGGGCATATTAGATTAGATGGCATTAAAGCTTAACCCTTCTTGTATACATGCAAGTACAGCAAGTTTAAGTTTGAATGCTAATGCTAACTTGCTAATGCTAGCGATCTAATGCTAGTGCTAATATCTGGTCATTTTCATACTGTACGTGTCCTCAATAATGGAAATAAGAGATCAGATGGCATTAAAGCATAACCCTTCATGGGATTTTTAGATTAGATGGCATTAAAGCTTAACCCTTCTTGTATACATGCAAGTACAGCAATGTTAAAGTTTGAATGCTAATGCTAACTTGCTAATGCTAGCGATCTAATGCTAGTGCTAATATCAGGTCATTTTCATACTTTATATGTCCTCTATGATGTAAATAAGAGATCAGATGGCATTAAAGCATAACCCTTCATGGGAATATCAGATTAGATGGCATTAAAGCTTAACCCTTCTTGTATACATGCAAATACAGCAAGTTTAAGTTTGAATGCTAATGCTAACTTGCTAATGCTAGCGATCTAATGCTAGTGCTAATATCAGGTCATTTTCATACTGTATGTGTCTTTATGATGTAATATCAGATGGCTAAAATAACCCTTCTTGTCATTAGATGGCATTTATCCATGCAAGTACAGTAAGTTTAAGTTTGAATGCTAATGTAACTTTAATGCTAGGAAATAATGAGATAAGATGGTCATTTTATAGCATGTGTCCTTTATGATTGTAAATAAGAGATCAGATGGCATTAAAGCTTAACCCTTCTGGATTATACATGCAAGTACAGCAAGTTTAAGTTTGAATGCTAATGC
Source organism: Gymnothorax javanicus (assembly GCA_029692085.1). Classification (NCBI taxonomy): domain Eukaryota; kingdom Metazoa; phylum Chordata; class Actinopteri; order Anguilliformes; family Muraenidae; genus Gymnothorax; species Gymnothorax javanicus. Next base: position 14,367,914 of record CM056200.1, on the reverse strand, counting down.
TAACTTGCTAATGCTAGCGATCTAATGATAGTGCTAATATCAGGTCATTTTCATACTGTATGTGTCCTTTATGATGGAAATAAAAGAGATCAGATGGCATTAAAGCATAACCCTTCATGGGTATAGATTAGATGGCATTAAAGCTTTTAACCCTTCTTGTTTAAATGCAAATACAGCATTGTTAAAGTTTGAATGCTAATGCTAATGCTATGCTAGCGATCTAATGCTAGTGCTAATATCTGGTCATTTTCATACTGTATGTGTCCTCTATGATGGAAATAAGAGATCAGATGGCATTAAAGCATAACCTTTTCATTGGATTATGAGATTAGATGGCATTAAAGCTTAACCATTTATACAGCAAATACAGCAAGTTTAAGTTTGAATGCTAATGCTAACTTGCTAATGCTAGCGATCTAATGCTAGTGCTAATATCAGGTCATTTTCATACTTTATGTGTCTCAATGATGGAAATAAGAGATCAGATGGCATTAAAGCATAACCCTTCATGGGAATATCAGATTAGATGGCATTAAAGCTTAACCCTTCTTTATACATGCAAGTACAGCAAGTTTAAGTTTGAATGCTAATGCTAACTTGCTAATGCTAGCGATCTAATGCTAGTGCTAATATCAGGTCATTTTCATACTGTATGTGTCCTTTATGATTGAAATAAGAGATCAGATGGCATTAAATCATCACCCTTCATGGAATATTAGGATTAGATGGCATTAAACCACCCTTCTTGTATACATGCGTAAGTACAGCAAGTTAAAGTTTGAATGCTAATGCTAACTTGCTAATGCTAGCGATCTAATGCTAGTGCTAATATCTGGTCATTTTCATACTGTACGTGTCCTCTATAATGGAAATAAGAGATCAGATGGCATTAAACATAACCCTTCATGGGAATATTAGATTAGATGGCATTAAAGCTTAACCCTTCTTGTATACATGCAAGTACAGCAAGTTTAAGTTTGAATGCTAATGCTAACTTGCTAATGCTAAGGATCTAATGCTAGTGCTAATATCTGGTCATTTTCATACTGTACGTGTCCTCTATAATGGAAATAAGAGATCAGGATGGCATTAAAGCATAACCCTTCATGGGAATATCAGATTAGATGGCATTAAAGCTTAACCCTTCTTGTATATATGCAAGTACAGTAAGTTTAAGTTTGAATACTAATGCTATTTTGCTAATGCTAACGATCTAATGCTAGTGCTAATATCTGGTCATTTTCATACTTTATATGTCCTCTATAATGGAAATAAGAGATCAGATGGCATTAAAGCATCACCCTTCATGGGCATATTAGATTAGATGGCATTAAAGCTTAACCCTTCTTGTATACATGCAAGTACAGCAAGTTAAAGTTTGAATGCTAATGCTAACTTGCTAATGCTAGCGATCTAATGCTAGTGCTAATATCTGGTCATTTTCATACTGTACGTGTCCTCTATAATGGAAATAAGAGATCAGATGGCATTAAAGCATAACCCTTCATGGGCATATTAGATTAGATGGCATTAAAGCTTAACCCTTCTTGTATAAATGCAAATACAGCAATGTTAAAGTTTGAATGCTAATGCTAACTTGCTAATGCTAGCGATCTAATGCTAGGGCTAATATCAGGTCATTTTCATACTGTACGTGTCCTCTATGATGTATATAAGAGATCAGATGGCATTAAAGAATAACCCTTCATGGGAATATTAGGGAAATATCAGATTAGATGGCATTAAAGCTTAACCCTTCTTGTATCCATGCAAGTACAGTAAGTTTAAGTTTGAATGCTAATGCTAACTTGCTAATGCTAGCGATCTAATGCTAGTGCTAATTTCTGGTCATTTTCATTCTGTATGTGTCCTTTATGATTGAAATAAGAGATCAGATGGCATTAAAGCATCACCTTTCATTGGATTATGAGATTAGATGGCATTAAAGCTTAACCCTTCTTTATATACGCAAATACATCAATGTTAAAGTTTGAATGCTAATGCTAACTTGCTAATGCTAGCGATCTAATGATAGTGCTAATATCAGGTCATTTTCATACTTTTCCTTTATGAATGAAAATAAGAGATCAGATGGCATTAAAGCATAACCTTTCATGGGATTATGATTAGATGGCATTAAAGCTTATCACCTTGTTTAAATGGGATTGAATGCAATGTTAATGTTGGCATTAATGCTAATGCAAATATCATTTTTTTGATAATGCATTAAAATACTTTTGCAATGTTAAATTTGAATGCTAATGCTAACTACTAATGCTAATGATAGCGATCTAATGCTAGTGCTAATATCAGGTCATTTTCATACTGTATGTGTCCTTTATGATGTATATAAGAGATCAGATGGCATTAAAGCATAACCCTTCATTGGAATATCAGATTAGATGGCATTAAATCTTAACCTTTTCTTGTATACATGCAAGTACACCTTTCAAGTTTAAGTTTGAATGCTAATGCTAACTTGCTAATGCTAGCGATTTAATGCTAGTGCTGATATCTGGTCATTTTCATACTGTACGTGTCCTATATGATGGAAATAAGAGATCAGATGGCATTAAAGCATAACCCTTCATGGGCATATTAGATTAGATGGCATGAAAGCTTAACCCTTCTTGTATATATGCAAATACAGTAAGTTTAAGTTTTAATACTAATGCTATTTTGCTAATGCTAGCGATCTAATGCTAGTGCTCATATCTGGTCATTTTCATACTTTATATGTCCTCTATAATGGAAATAAGAGATCAGATGGCATTAAAGCATCACCCTTCATGGGCATATTAGATTAGATGCCATTAAAGCTTCACCCTTCTTGTATACATGCAAGTACAGCAAGTTAAAGTTTGAATGCTAATGCTACCTTGCTAATGCTAGCGATCTAATGCTAGTGCTAATATCTGGTCATTTTCATACTGTACGTGTCCTCTATAATGGAAATAAGAGATCAGATGGCATTAAAGCATAACCCTTCATTGACATATTAGTTTAGATGGCATTAAAGCTTAACCCTTCTTGTATAAATGCAAATACAGCAATGTTAAAGTTTGAATGCTAACGCTAACTTGCTAATGCTAGCGATCTAATGCTAGGGCTAAAATCAGGTCATTTTCAAACTGTACGTGTCCTCTTTGATGTATATAAGAGATCAGATGGCATTAAAGCATAACCCTTCAAGGGAATATCAGGGGAATATCAGATTAGATGGCATTAAAGCGTATCCCTTCTTGTATACATGCAAGTACAGTAAGTTAAAGTTTGAATGCTAATGCTAACTTGCTAATGCCAGCGATCTAATGCTAGTGCTAATTTCTGGTCATTTTCATTCTGTATGTGTCCTTTATGATTGAAATAAGAGATCAGATGGCATGAAAGCATCACCTTTCATTGGATTATGAGATTAGATGACATTAAAGCTTAACCCTTCTTTATATACGCAAATACAGCAATGTTAAAGTTTGAATGCTAATGCTAACTTGCTAATGCTAGCGATCTAATGCTAGTGCTATTATCAATTTATTTTCATACTGTACGTGTCCTTTATGATGGAAATAAGAGATAAGATGGCATTAAAGCATCACCTTTTATGGGATTATGAGATTAGATGGCATTAAAGCTTAACCCTTCTTTATATACGCAAATACTGCAATGTTAAATTTGAATGCTAATGCTAACTTGCTAATGCTAGCGATCTAATGCTAGTGCTAATATCAGGTCATTTTCATACTGTATGTGTCCTTTATGATGTATATAAGAGATCAGATGGCATTAAAGCATAACCCTTCATTGGAATATCAGATTAGATGGCATTAAATCTTAACCCTTCTTGTATACATGCAAGTACAGCAAGTTTAAGTTTGAATGCTAATGCTAACTTGCTAATGCTAGCGATTTAATGCTAGTGCTGATATCTTGTCATTTTCATACAGTACGTGTCCTATATGATGGAAATAAGAGATCAGATGACATTAAAGCATATCCCTTCATGGGCATATTAGATTAGATGGCATTAAAGCTTCACCTTTCTTGTATACTTGCAAGTACTGCAATGTTTAAGTTTGAATGCTAATGCTAACTTGCTAATGCTAGCGATCTAATGCTAGTGCTAATGTCTGGTCATTTTCATTCTGTACGTGTCCTGTATAATGGAAATAAGAGATCAGATGGCATTAAAGCATAACCCTTCATGGGCATATTAGATTAGATGGCATTAAAGCTTAACCCTTCTTGTATACATGCAAGTACAGTAAGTTTAAGTTTGAATGCTAATGCTAACTTGCTAATGCTAGCGATCTAATGCTAGTGCTTATTTCTGGTCATTTTCATACTGTATGTGTCCTTTATGATTGAAATAAAAGATCAGGTGGCATTAAATCATCACCTTTCATGGGATTATGAGATTATATGGCATTAAAGCTTAACCCTTCTTGTATAAATGCAAATAAAGCAATGTTAAAGTTTGAATGCTAATGCTAACTTGCTAATGCTAGCGATCTAATGCTAGGGCTAATATCAGGTCATTTTCATACTGTACGTGTCCTCTTTGATGTATATAAGAGATCAGATGGCATTAAAGCATAACCCTTCAAGGGAATATCAGGGGAATATCAGATTAGATGGCATTAAAGCGTATCCCTTCTTGTATACATGCAAGTACAGTAAGTTAAAGTTTGAATGCTAATGCTAACTTGCTAATGCTAGCGATCTAATGCTAGTGCTAATTTCTGGTCATTTTCATACTGTATGTGTCCTTTATGATGGAAATAAGATATAAGATGGCATTAAAGCATAACCCTTAATGGGAATATCAGATTAGATGCCATTAAAGCTTAACCCTTCTTTATATACGCAAATACTGCAATGTTAAATTTGAATGCTAATGCTAACTACTAATGATAGCGATGGAATGCTAGTGCTAATATCAGGTCATTTTCATACTGTACGTGTCCTCTATGATGGATTTTAGAGATCAGATGGCATTAACGCATCACCTTTCATGGGATTATGAGATTAGATGGCATTAAAGCTTAACCCTTCTTTATATACTGCAAATACAGCAATGTTAAAGTTTGAATGCGAATGCTAACTTGCTAATGCTAGCGATCTAATGCTAGTGCTAATTTTTGGTCATTTTCATACTGTACGTGTCCTCTATGATGGATTTTAGAGATCAGATGGCATTAAAGCATCACCTTTCATGGGAATATCAGATTAGATGGCATTAAAGCTTCACCCTTCTTGAATACATGCAAGTACAGTAAGTTTAAGTTTGAATGCTAAAGCTAACTTGCTAATGCTATCGATCTAATGCTAGTGCTAATATCTCGTCATTTTCATACTGTACGTGTCCTCTATGATGGAAATAAGAGATCAAATGGCATTAAAGCATAACCCTTCTTGTATACATGCAAGTACAGCAAGTTTAAGTTTGAATGCTAATGCTAACTTGCTAATGCTAGCGATTTAATGCTAGTGCGAATATTTTGTCATTTTCATACAGTACGTGTCCTCTATGATGGAAATAAGAGATCAGATGGCATTAAAGCATATACCTTCATCGGCATATTAGATTAGATGGCATTAAAGCTTCACCCTTCTTGTATACTTGCAAGTACTGCAATGTTAAAGTTTGAATGCTAATGCTAACTTGCTAATGCTAGCGATCTAATGCTAGTGATAATATCAGGTCATTTTCATACTGTACGTGTCCTCTTGTATACATGCAAGTACTGCAATGTTTAAGTTTGAATGCTAATGCTAACTTGCTAATGCTATCGATTTAATGCTAGTGCTAATATCAGGTCATTTTCATACTGTACGTGTCTTCTATGATGGATATAAGAGATCAGATGGCATTAAAGCATAACTCTTCATGGGAATATCAGATTAGATGGCATTAAAGCTTAACCCTTCTTGTATACATGCAAGTACAGCAAGTTTAAGTTTGAATGCTAATGCTAACTTGCTAATGCTAGCGATCTAATGCTAGTGCTAATATCTGGTCATTTTCATACTTTGATGTATAAGAGATCAGATGGCATTAAAGTAACCTTCATGGGAATATCAGATTAGATGGCATTGCTTAACCCTTCTTGTATACATGCAATACAGCAATGTTTAAGTTTGAATGCTAATGCTAACTTGCTAATGCTAGCGATCTAATGCTAGTGCTAATATCAGGTCATTTTCATACTGTGTGTCCTCTATTGATGTAAATAAGAGATCAGATGGCATTAAAGCATAACCCTTCATGGGAATATCAGATTAGATGGCATTAAAGCTTAACCCTTCTTGTATACATGCAAGTACAGCAATGTTTAAAGTTTGAATGCTAATGCTAAGTTTGCTAATGCTAGCGATCTAATGCTAGTGCTAATATCTGGTCATTTTCATACTGTATGTGTCCTCTATGATGGATATAAGAGATCAGATGGCATTAAAGCATAACCCTTCATGGGAATATTAGATTAGATGGCATTAAAGCTTTAACCCTTCTTTATACATGCATTAAATACTTGCAATGTTTAAGTTTGAATGCTAATGCTAACTTGCTAATGCTAGCGATCTAATGCTAGTGCTAATATCAGGTCATTTTCATACTGTACGTGTCTCTATGATGTATATAAGAGATCAGATGGCATTAAAAGCATAACCCTTCATGGGAATATTAGATTAGATGGCATTAAAGCATTAACCCTTCTTTGTATACATGCAAATACAGTAAGTGAAAGTTTGAATGCTAATGCTAACTTGCTAATGCTATTTATCTAATGCTAGTGCTAATTTCTGGTCATTTTCATACTGTAATTGTCCTTTATGATGGTAATAAGAAATCAGATGGCATTAAAGCATCACCATTCATGGGATTATGAGATCAGATGGCATTAAAGCTTAACCCTTCTTTATATACGCAAATACAGCAATGTTAAAGTTTGAATGCTAATGCTAACTTGCTAATGCTAGCAATCTATTGCTAGTGCTGATATCTGGTCATTTTCATACTGTACGTGTCCTCTATGATGGAAATAAGAAATCAGATGGCATTAATGCATAACCCTTCATGGGCATATTAGATTAAATGGCATTAAAGCTTCACCCTTCTTGTATACATGCAAGTACTGCAATGTTAAAGTTTGAATGCTAATGCTAACTTGCTAATGCTATTTATCTAATCTAATGCTAGTGCTGCTATCTGGTCATTTTCATACTGTAAGTGTCGTCTATGATGGATATAAGAGATCAGATGGCATTAAAGCATAACCCTTCATGGGCATATTAGATTAGATGGCATTAAAGCTTAACCCTTCTTTTGTATAAATGCAAATACAGCAATGTTTAAAGTTTGAATGCTAATGCTAACTTGCTAATGCTGATCTAATGCTTGTGCTAATATCAGGTCAGTTTCATGCTGTACGTGTCCTCTATGATGTATATAAGAGATCAGATGGCATTAAAGCATAACCCTTCATGGGAATATCAGATTAGATTGCATTAAAGCTTAACCCTTCTAGTATACATGCAAGTACATTAAGTTTAAGTGTGAATACTAATGCTAACTTGCTAATGCTATCGATCTAATGCTAGTGCTAATTTCTGGTCATTTTCATACTGTATGTGTCCTTTATGATGGAAATAAGAGATCAGATGGCATTAAAGCATCACCTTTCATGGGATTATCAGATTAGATGGCATTAAAGCTTAACCCTTCTTGTATAAATGCAAGTACAGCAAGTTTAAGTTTGAATGCTAATGCTAACTTGCTAATGCTAGCGGTCTAATGCTAGTGCTAATATCTCTTCATTTTCATACTTTATGTGTCCTCTATAATGGAAATAAGAGATCAGATGGCATTAAAGCATCACCCTTCATGGGCATATTAGATTAGATGGCATTAAAGCTTCACCCTTCTTGTATATATGCAAGTACTGCAATGTTTAAGTTCGAATGCTAATGCTAACTTGTTAATGCTAGCGATTTAATGCTAGTGCTAATATTTGGTCATTTTCATACTGTAAGTGTCGTCTATGATGGATATAAGAGATCAGATGGCATTAAAGCAAAACCCTTCATGGGAATATCAGATTATATGTCATTAAAGCTTAACCCCTCTTGTATACATGCAAGTACAGCAAGTTTAAGTTTGAATGCTAATGCTAACTTGCTAATGCTAGCGATTTAAAGCTAGTGCGAATATTTTGTCATTTTCATACAGTACTTGTCCTCTATGATGGAAATAAGAGATCAGATGGCATTAAAGCATATCCCTTCATCGGCATATTAGATTAGATGGCATTAAAGCTTCACCCTTCTTGTATACTTGCAAGTACTGCAATGTTAAAGTTTGAATGCTAATGCTAACTTGCTAATGCTATCGATCTAATGCTAGTGATAATATCAGGTCATTTTCATACTGTACGTGTCCTCTTGTATACATGCAAGTACTGCAATGTTGAAGTTTGAATGCTAATGCCAACTTGCTAATGCTATCGATTTAATGCTAGTGCTTATATCAGGTCATTTTCATACTGTACGTGTCTTCTATGATGGATATAAGAGATCAGATGGCATTAAAGCATAACTCTTCATGGGAATATCAGATTAGATGGCATTAAAGTTTAACCCTTCTTGTATACATGCAAGTACAGCAAGTTTAAGTTTGAATGCTAATGCTAACTTGCTAATGCTATCGATCTAATGCTAGTGCTAATATCAGGTCATTTTCATACTGTACGTGTCCTTTTGTATACATGCAAGTACTGCAAAGTTTAAGTTTGAATGCTAATGCTAACTTGCTAATGCTAGCGATCTAATGCTAGTGCTAATATCAGGTCATTTTCATACTGTACGTGTCCTCTATGATGTATATAAGAGATCAGATGGCATTAAAGCATGACCCTTCATGGGAATATCAGATTAGATGGCATTAAAGCTTAACCCTTCTTGTATGCATGCAAGTACAGCACGTTTAAGTTTGAATGCTAATGCTAACTTGCTAATGCTAGCGATCTAATGCTAGTGCTAATATCTGGTCATTTTCATACTGTACGTGTCCTCTTTAATGGAAATAAGAGATCAGATGGCATTAAAGCATAACCCTTCATGGGCATATTAGATTAGATGGCATTAAAGCTTAACCCTTCTTGTATACATGCAAGTACAGTAAGTTTAAGTTTGAATGCTAATGCTAACTTGCTAATGCTAGCGATCTAATGCTAGTGTTAATTTCTGGTCATTTTCATACTGTATGTGTCCTTTATGATTGAAATAAGAGATCAGATGGCATTAAAGCATCACCTTTCATGGGATTATTAGATTAGATGGCATTAAAGCTTAACCCTTCTTTATATAAGTAAATAAAGCAATGTGAAAGTTTGAATGCTAATGCTAACTTGCTAATGCTAGCTATCTAATGCTAGTGCTAATATCAGGTCATTTTCATACTGTACGTTTCCTCTATGATGTATATAAGACATCAGATGGCATTAAAGCATAACCCTTCATGGGAATATCAGATTAGATGGCATTAAAGCTTAACCCTTCTTGTATACATGCAAGTACAGTAAGTTTAAGTTTGAATGCTAATGCTAACTTGCTAATGCTATTTATCTAATTCTAGTGCTAATTTCTTGTCATTTTCATACTGTATTTGTCCTTTGTGATGGAAATAAGAGATCAGATGGCATTAAAGCATCACCATTCATTGGCATATTAGATTAGATGGCATGAAAGCTTAACCCTTCTTGTATATATGCAAAAACAGCAATGTTAAAGTTTGAATGCTAATGCTAACTTGTTAATGCTAGCGATCTAATGCGCTAGTGCTAATATCAGGTCATTTTCATACTGTACGTGTCCTCTATAATGGAAATAAGAGATCATATGGCATTAAAGCATAACCCTTAATGGGCATATTAGATTAGATGGCATTAAAGCTTAACCCTTCTTTTATAAATGCAAATACAGCAATGTTAAAGTTTGAATGCTAATGCTAACTCGCTAATGCTAGCGATCTAATGCTAGTGCTAATATCAGGTCATTTTCATACTGTACGTGTCCTCTATGATGTGTATAAGAGATCAGATGGCATTAAAGCATAACCCTTCATGGGAATATCAGTGGAATATCAGATTAGATGGCATTAAAGCTTAACCCTTCTTGTATACATGCAAGTACTGTTAGTTTAAGTTTGAATGCTAATGCTAACTTGCTAATGCTAGCGATCTAATGCAAGTGCTAATTTCTGGTCATTTTCATACTGTATGTGTCCTTTATGACTGAAATAAGATATCAGATGTCATTAAAGCATCACCTTTCATGGGATTATGAGATTAGATGGCATTAAAGCTTAACCCTTCTTTATATAATGCATAAATACAGCAATGTGAAAGTTTGAATGCTAATCCTTACTTGCTAATGCTAGCGATCTAATGCTAGTGCTAATATCTGGTCATTTTCATACTGTACGTGTCCTCTATAATGGAAATAAGAGATCAGATGGCATTAAAGCATAACCCTTCATGGGCATATTAGATTAGATGGCATTAAAGCTTAACCCTTCTTGTATACATGCAAGTACAGTAAGTTTAAGTTTGAATGCTAATGCTAACTTGCTAATGCTAGCGATCTAATGCTAGTTTTAATTTCTGGTCATTTTCATACTGTATGTGTCCTTTATGATTGAAATAAGAGATCAGATGGCATTAAAGCATCACCTTTCATGGGATTATTAGATTAGATGGCATTAAAGCTTAACCCTTCTTTATATCGTAAATACAAGTGAAAGTTTGAATGTTTGAATGCTAATGCTAACTAATATCAGGTCATTTTCAATGCTGATGATGTATATAAGACATCAGATGGCATTTTATCTCAGATTAGATGGCATTAAAGCTTAACCCTTCTTGTATACATGCAAGTACAGTAAGTTTGTTTAATATCTAATGGTCATTTTCATTACTGTCATTTTCATATTGTATTTGTCCTTTGTGATGGAAATAAGAGATCAGATGGCATTAAAGCATCACCATTCATGGGCATATTAGATTAGATGGCATGAAAGCTTAACCCTTCTTGTATATATGCAAAAACAGCAATGTTAAAGTTTGAATGCTAATGCTAACTTGTTAATGCTAGCGATCTGACGCTAGTGCTAATATCAGGTCATTTTCATACTGTACGTGTCCTCTTGTATACATGCAAGTACTGCAATGTTTAAGTTTGAATGCTAATGCTAACTTGCTAATGCTAGCGATCAAATGCTAGTGCTAATATCTGGTCATTTTCATACTGTACGTGTCCTCTAAAATGGAAATAAGAGATCATATGGCATTAAAGCATAACCCTTCATGGGCATATTAGATTAGATGGCATTAAAGCTTAACCCTTCTTTTATAAATGCAAAAACAGCAATGTTAAAGTTTGAATGCTAATGCTAACTCGCTAATGCTAGCGATCTAATGCTAGTGCTAATATCAGGTCATTTTCATACTGTACGTGTCCTCTATGATGTGTATAAGAGATCAGATGGCATTAAAGCATAACCCTTCATGGGAATATCAGATTAGATGGCATTAAAGCTTAACCCTTCTTGTATACATGCAAGTACAGTTAGTTTAAGTTTGAATGCTAATGCTAACTTGCTAATGATCTAATGCAAGTGCTAATTTCTAATTTCAAACTGTATGTGTCCTTTTGATTGAAATAAGATATCAGATGGCATTCATCACCTTTCATGAATTAGTACGTGTAACCCTTCTTTATATACGCAAATACAGCAATGTGAAAGTTTGAATGCTAATAAGCTAATATCAGATGGTCATTAAATACTGCATCTATGATGTATATCAGAGATCAGATGGCATAATCATGGGAATATCAGATTAGATGGCATAAAAGCTTAACCCTTCTTGTATACATGCAATACGTTTAAGTTTGAATGCTAATGCTAACTTGCTAACTAGCGATCTAATGCTAGTGCTAATATCTGGTCATTTTCATACTGAATGTCCTCTATAATGGAAATAAGAGATCAGATGGCATGCATAACCCTTCTATTAGATGGCATTGCTTAACCCTTCTATACATGCAATCAGTAAGTTTAAGTTTGAATGCTAATGCTAACTTGCTAATGCTAGCGATCTAATGGAGTGCTAATTTTGGTCATTTTCATACTGTATGTGTCCTTTATGATTGAAATAAGAGATCAGATGGCATTAAAGCATCTCATTTCATGGGATTATTAGATTAGATGGCATTAAAGCTTAACCCTTCTTTATATACGTAAATAAAGCAATGTGAAAGTTTGAATGCTAATGCTAACTTGCTAATGCTAGCGATCTAATGCTAGTGTTAATATCAGGTCATTTTCATACTGTACGTTTCCTCTATGATGTATATAAGACATCAGATGGCATTAAAGCATAACCCTTCTTGGGAATATCAGATTAGATGGCATTAAAGCTTAACCCTTCTTGTATACATGCAAGTACAGTAAGTTTAAGTTTGAATGCTAATGCTAACTTGCTAATGCTAGCGATCTAATGCTAGTGCTAATTTCTGGTCATTTTCATACTGTATGTGTCCTTTATGATTGAAATAAGAGATCAGATGGCATTAAAGCATCACCTTTCATGGGATTATGAGATTAGATGGCATGAAAGCTTAACCCTTCTTGTATATATGCAAAAACAGCAATGTTAAAGTTTGAATGCTAATGCTAACTTTTTAATGCTAGCGATCTGACGCTAGTGTTAATATCTGGTCATTTTCATACGGTACGTGTCCTCTATGATGGAAATAAGAAATCAGATCGCATTAATGCATAACCCTTCATGGGCATATTAGATTAAATGGCATTAAAGCTTCACCCTTCTTGTATACATGCAAGTACTGCAATGTTTAAGTTTGAATGCTAATGCAAACTTGCTAATGCTAGCGATCTAATGCTAGTGCTAAGATCTGGTCATTTTCATACTGTACGTGTCCTCAATAATGGAAATAAGAGATCAGATGGCATTAAACCATAACCCTTCATGGGAATATCAGATTAGATGACATTAAAGCTTAACCCTTCTTGTATACATGCAAGTACAGCAAGTTTAAATTTGAATGCTAATGCTAACTTGCTAATGCTAGCGATTTAATGCTAGTGCTAATATCTTGTCATTTTCATATAGTACGTGTCCTCTATGATGGTAATAAGAGATCAGATGGCATTAAAGCATTATCCCTTCATGGGCATATTAGATTAGATGGCATTAAAGCTTCACCCTTCTTGTATACTTGCAAGTACTGCAATGTTTAAGTTTGAATGCTAATGCTAACTTGCTAATGCTAGCGATCTAATGCTAGTGCTAATATCTGGTCATTTTCATACTGTACGTGTCCTCTATCATGGAAATAAGAGATCAGATGGCATTAAAGCATAACCCTTCATGGGGCATATTAGATTAGATGTCATTAAAAGCTTAACCCTTCTTTAATTAATGCAAATACAGCAATGTTAAAGTTTGAATGCTAATGCTAACTTGCAAATGCTAGCGATCTAATGCTTGTGCTTATATCAGGTCATTTTCATACTGTACGTGTCCTCTATGATGTGTATAAGAGATCAGATGGCATTAAAGCATAACCCTTCATGGGAATATCAGGGGAATATCAGATTAGATGGCATTAAAGCTTAACCCTTCTTGTATACATGCAAGTACATTAAGTTTAAGTTTGAATGCTAATGCTAACTTGCTAATGCTATCGATCTAATGCTAGTGCTAATTTCTGGTCATTTTCATACTGTATGTGTCCTTTATGATTGAAATAAGAGATCAGATGGCATTAAAGCATCACCTTTCATGGGATTATGAGATTAGATGGCATTAAAGCTTAACCCTTCTTTATATACCTAAATAAAGCAATGTTAAAGTTTGAATGCTAATGCTAACTTGCTAATGCTAGCGATCTAATGCTAGTGCTAATATCAGGTCATTTTCATACTGTACGTTTCCTCTATGATGTATATAAGACATCAGATGGCATTAAAGCATAACCCTTCATGGGAATATCAGATTAGATGGCATTAAAGCTTAACCCTTCTTGTATACATGCAAGTACATTAAGTTTAAGTTTGAATGCTAATGCTAACTTGCTAATGCTATTTATCTAATGCTAGTGCTAATTTCTGGTCATTTTCATACTGTATTAGTCCTTTATGATGGAAATAAGAGATCAGATGGCATTAAAGCATCACCATTAATGGGATTATGAGATCAGATGGCATTAAAGCTTAACGCTTCTTTATACAAGCAAATACAGTCTTGTTTAAGTTTGAATGCTTATGCTAACTTACTAATGCTAGCAATCTATTGCTAGTGCTGATATCTGGTCATTTTCATACTGTACGTGTCCTCTATGATGGAAATAAGAGATCAGATGGCATTAAAGCATAACCCTTCATGGGCATATTAGATTAGATGGCATGAAAGCTTAACCCTTCTTGTATATATGCAAAAACAGCAATGTTAAAGTTTGAATGCTAAAGCTAACTTGTTAATGCTAGCAATCTGACGCTAGTGCTAATATCTGGTCATTTTCATCCTGTACGTGTCCTCTATGATGGAAATAAGAAATCAAATGGCATTAATGCATAACCCTTCATGGGCATATTAGATTAAATGGCATTAAAGCTTCACCCTTCTTGTATACATGCAAGTACTGCAATGTTTAAGTTTGAATGCTAATGCTAACTTGCTAATGCTAGCGATCTAATGCTAGTGCTACGATCTGTTCATTTTCATACTGTAAGTGTCGTCTATAATGGATATAAGAGATCAGATGGCATTAAAGCGTAACCCTTCATGGGAATATCAGATTAGATGACATTAAAGCTTAACCCTTCTTGTATACATGCAAGTACATCAAGTTTAAATTTGAATGCTAATGCTAACTTGCTAATGCTTGCGATCTAATGCTAGTGCTAATATCAAGTCATTTTCATACTGTACATGTCCTCTTGTATACATGCAAGTACTGCAGTGTTTAAGTTTGAATGCTAATGCTAACTTGCTAATGCTATCGATTTAAAGCTAGTGCTAAGATCAGGTCATTTTTATACTGTACGTGTCTTCTATGATGGATATAAGAGATCAGATGGCATTAAAGCATAACTCTTCATGGGAATATCAGATTAGATGGCATTAAAGCTTAACCCTTCTTGTATACATGCAAGTACAGCAAGTTTAAGTTTGAATGCTAATGCTAACTTGCTAATGCTTGCGATCTAATGCTAGTGCTAATATCAGGTCATTTTCATACTGTACGTGTCCTCTTGTATAAATGCAAATACAGCAATGTTAAAGTTTGAATGCTAATGCTAACTCGCTAATGCTAGCGATCTAATGCTAGTGCTAATATCAGGTCATTTTCATACTGTACGTGTCCTCTATGATGTGTATGAGAGATCAGATGGCATTAAAGCATCACCTTTCATGGGATTATGACATTAGATGGCATTGAAGCTTAACCCTTCTTTATATACGCAAATACAGCAATGTTAAAGTTTGAATGCTAATGCTAACTTGCTAATGCTAGCGATCTAATGCTAGTGCTAATATCAGGTCATTTTCATACTGTACGTGTCCTCTATGATGTATATAAGAGATCAGATTGCATTAAAGCATAACCCTTCATGGGAATATCAGATTAGATGGCATTAAAGCTTAACCCTTCTTGTATACATGCAAGTACAGCACGTTTAAGTTTGAATGCTAATGCTAACTTGCTAATGCTAGCGATCTAATGCTAGTGCTTATATCTGGTCATTTTCATACTGTACGTGTCCTCTATAATGGAAATAAGAGATCAGATGCCATTAAAGCATAACCCTTCATGGGCATATTAGATTAGATGGCATTAAAGCTTAACCCTTCTTGTATACATGCAAGTACAGTAAGTTTAAGTTTGAATGCTAATGCTAACTTGCTAATGCTAGCGAATTAATGCTAGTGCTAATATCTCGTCATTTTCATACTGTATGTGTCCTTTATGATTGAAATAAGAGATCAGATGGCATTAAAGCATCACCTTTCATGGGATTATTAAATTAGATGGCAGTAAAGCTTAACCCTTCTTAATATACGTAAATAAAGCAATGTGAAAGTTTGAATGCTAATGCTAACTTGCTAATGCTAGCGATCTAATGCTAGTGCTAATATCAGGTCATTTTCATACTGTATGTTTCCTCTATGATGTATATAAGAGATCAGATGGCATTAAAGCATAACCCTTCATGGGAATATCAGATTAGATGGCATTAAAGCTTAACCCTTCTTGTATACATGCAAGTACAGCAAGTTTAAATTAGAATGCTAATGCTAACTTGCTAATGCTAGCAATTTAATGCTAGTACTAATATCTTGTCATTTTCATAGAGCACGTGTCCTCTATGATGTTAATAAGAGATCAGATGGCATTAAAGCATATCCCTTCATTGGCATATTAGATTAGATGGCATTAAAGCTTCACCCTTCTTGTATACTTGCAAGTACTGCAATTTTTAAGTTTGAATGCTAATGCTAACTTTCTAATACTAGCGATCTAATGCTAGTGCTAATATCTGGTCATTTTCATACTGTACGTGTCCTTTATAATGGACATAAGAGATCAGATGGCATTAAAGCATAACCCTTCATGGGCATATTAGATTAGATGGCATTAAAGCTTAACCCTTCTTTTATTAATGCAAATACAACAATGTTAAAGTTTGAATGCTAATGCTAACTTGCTAATGCTAGCGATCTAATGCTTGTGCTAATATCAGGTCAGTTTCATACTGTACGTGTCCTCTATGATGTATATAAGAGATCAGATGGCATTCAAGCATAACCCTTCATGGGAATATCAGATTAGATGGCATTAAAGCTTAACCCTTCTTGTATACATGCAAGTACATTAAGTTTAAGTTTGAATGCTAATGCTAACTTGCTAATGCTATCGATCTAATGCTAGTGCTAATTTCTGGTCATTTTCATACTGTATGTGTCCTTTATGATGGATATAAGAGATCAGATGGCATTAAAGCATCACCTTTCATGGGATTATCAGATTAGATGGCATTAAAGCTTAGCCCTTCTTGTATAAATGCAAGTACAGCAAGTTTAAGTTTGAATGCTAATGCTAACTTGCTAATGCTAGCGGTCTAATGCTAGTGCTAATATCTCGTCATTTTCATACTTTATGTGTCCTCTATAATGGAAATAAGAGATCAGATGGCATTAAAGCATCACCCTTCATGGGCATATTAGATTAGATGGCATTAAAGCTTCACCCTTCTTGTATATATGCAAGTACTGCAATGTTTAAGTTCGAATGCTAATGCTAACTTGTTAATGCTAGCGATCTAATGCTAGTGCTAATATTTGGTCATTTTCATACTGTAAGTGTCGTCTATGATGGATATAAGAGATCAGATGGCATTAAAGCATAACCTTTCATGGGAATATCAGATTATATGTCATTAAAGCTTAACCCTTCTTGTATACATGCAAGTACAGCAAGTTTAAGTTTGAATGCTAATGCTAACTTGCTAATGCTAGCGATTTAATGCTAGTGCGAATATTTTGTAATTTTCATACAGTACGTGTCCTCTATGATGGAAATAAGAGATCAGATGGCATTAAAGCATATCCCTTCATTGGCATATTAGATGAGATGGCATTAAAGCTTCACCCTTCTTGTATACTTGCAAGTACTGCAATGTTAAAGTTTGAATGCTAATGCTAACTTGCTAATGCTAGCGATCTAATGCTAGTGATAATATCAGGTCATTTTCATACTGTACGTGTCCTCTTGTATACATGCAAGTACTGCAATGTTTAAGTTTGAATGCTAATGCCAACTTGCTAATGCCATCGATTTAATGCTAGTGCTTATATCAGGTCATTTTCATACTGTACGTGTCTTCTATGATGGTTATAAGAGATCAGATGGCATTAAAGCATAACTCTTCATGGGAATATCAGATAAGATGGCATTAAAGCTTAACCCTTCTTGTATACATGCAAGTACAGCAAGTTTAAGTTTGAATGCTAATGCTAACTTGCTAATGCTATCGATCTAATGCTAGTGCTAATATCAG
This sequence comes from Gymnothorax javanicus, assembly GCA_029692085.1. Lineage (NCBI taxonomy): Eukaryota > Metazoa > Chordata > Actinopteri > Anguilliformes > Muraenidae > Gymnothorax > Gymnothorax javanicus. Next base: position 14,349,772 of record CM056200.1, on the reverse strand, counting down.
GTCATTTTCATACTGTACGTGTCCTCTTGTATACAAGCAAGTACTGCAATGTTTAAGTTTGAATGCTAATGCTAACTTGCTAATGCTAGCGATCAAATGCTAGTGCTAATATCTGGTCATTTTCATACTGTACGTGTCCTCTATAATGGAAATAAGAGATCATATGGCATTAAAGCATAACCCTTCATGGGCATATTAGATTAGATCGCATTAAAGCTTAACCCTTCTTTTATAAATGCAAATACAGCAATGTTAAAGTTTGAATGCTAATGCTAACTCGCTAATGCTAGCGATCTAATGCTAGTGCTAATATCAGGTCATTTTCATACTGTACGTGTCCTCTATGATGTGTATAAGAGATCAGATGGCATTAAAGCATAACCCTTCATGGGAATATCAGGGGAATATCAGATTAGATGGCATTAAAGCTTAACCCTTCTTGTATACATGCAAGTACAGTTAGTTTAAGTTTGAATGCTAATGCTAACTTGCTAATGCTAGCGATCTAATGCTAGTGCTAATATCTGGTCATTTTCATACTGTACGTGTCCTCTATGATGTATATAAGAGATCAGATGGCATTAAAGCATAACCCTTCATGGGAATATCAGATTAGATGGCATTAAAGCTTAACCCTTCTTGTATACATGCAAGTACAGCACGTTTAAGTTTGAATGCTAATGCTAACTTGCTAATGCTAGCGATCTAATGCTAGTGCTAAGATCTGGTCATTTTGATACTGTATGTGTCCTCTTGTATACATGCAAGTACTGCAATGTTTAAGTTTGAATGCTAATGCTAACTTGCTAATGCTATCGATTTAATGCTAGTGCTTATATCAGGTCATTTTCATACTGTACGTGTCTTCTATGATGGATATAAGAGATCAGATGGCATTAAAGCATAACTCTTCATGGGAATATCAGATTAGATTGCATTAAAGCTTAACCCTTCTTGTATACATGCAAGTACAGCAAGTTTAAGTTTGAATGCTAATGCTAACTTGCTAATGCTAGCGATCTAATGCTAGTGCTAATATCAGGTCATTTTCATACTGTACGTGTCCTCTTGTATACATGCAAGTACTGCAATGTTTAAGTTTGAATGCTAATGCTAACTTGCTAATGCTATCGATTTAATGCTAGTGCTTATATCAGGTCATTTTCATACTGTACGTGTCTTCTATGATGGATATAAGAGATCAGATGGCATTAAAGCATAACTCTTCATGGGAATATCAGATTAGATTGCATTAAAGCTTAAACCCTTCTTGTATACATGCAAGTACAGCAAGTTTAAGTTTGAATGCTAATGCTAACTTGCTAATGCTAGCGATCTAATGCTAGTGCTAATATCTGGTCATTTTCATACTGTACGTGTCCTCTTTAATGGAAATAAGAGATCAGATGGCATTAAAGCATAACCCTTCATGGGCATATTAGATTAGATGGCATTAAAGCTTAACCCTTCTTGTATACATGCAAGTACAGTAAGTTTAAGTTTGAATGCTAATGCTAACTTGCTAATGCTAGCGATCTAATGCTAGTGTTAATTTCTGGTCATTTTCATACTGTATGTGTCCTTTATGATTGAAATAAGAGATCAGATGGCATTAAAGCATCACCTTTCATGGGATTATTAGATTAGATGGCATTAAAGCTTAACCCTTCTTTATATAAGTAAATAAAGCAATGTGAAAGTTTGAATGCTAATGCTAACTTGCTAATGCTAGCTATCTAATGCTAGTGCTAATATCAGGTCATTTTCATACTGTACGTTTCCTCTATGATGTATATAAGACATCAGATGGCATTAAAGCATAACCCTTCATGGGAATATCAGATTAGATGGCATTAAAGCTTAACCCTTCTTGTATACATGCAAGTACAGTAAGTTTAAGTTTGAATGCTAATGCTAACTTGCTAATGCTATTTATCTAATTCTAGTGCTAATTTCTTGTCATTTTCATACTGTATTTGTCCTTTGTGATGGAAATAAGAGATCAGATGGCATTAAAGCATCACCATTCATTGGCATATTAGATTAGATGGCATGAAAGCTTAACCCTTCTTGTATATATGCAAAAACAGCAATGTTAAAGTTTGAATGCTAATGCTAACTTGTTAATGCTAGCGATCTGACGCTAGTGCTAATATCAGGTCATTTTCATACTGTACGTGTCCTCTATAATGGAAATAAGAGATCATATGGCATTAAAGCATAACCCTTAATGGGCATATTAGATTAGATGGCATTAAAGCTTAACCCTTCTTTTATAAATGCAAATACAGCAATGTTAAAGTTTGAATGCTAATGCTAACTCGCTAATGCTAGCGATCTAATGCTAGTGCTAATATCAGGTCATTTTCATACTGTACGTGTCCTCTATGATGTGTATAAGAGATCAGATGGCATTAAAGCATAACCCTTCATGGGAATATCAGTGGAATATCAGATTAGATGGCATTAAAGCTTAACCCTTCTTGTATACATGCAAGTACTGTTAGTTTAAGTTTGAATGCTAATGCTAACTTGCTAATGCTAGCGATCTAATGCAAGTGCTAATTTCTGGTCATTTTCATACTGTATGTGTCCTTTATGATTGAAATAAGATATCAGATGTCATTAAAGCATCACCTTTCATGGGATTATGAGATTAGATGGCATTAAAGCTTAACCCTTCTTTATATACGCAAATACAGCAATGTGAAAGTTTGAATGCTAATCCTTACTTGCTAATGCTAGCGATCTAATGCTAGTGCTAATATCTGGTCATTTTCATACTGTACGTGTCCTCTATAATGGAAATAAGAGATCAGATGGCATTAAAGCATAACCCTTCATGGGCATATTAGATTAGATGGCATTAAAGCTTAACCCTTCTTGTATACATGCAAGTACAGTAAGTTTAAGTTTGAATGCTAATGCTAACTTGCTAATGCTAGCGATCTAATGCTAGTTTTAATTTCTGGTCATTTTCATACTGTATGTGTCCTTTATGATTGAAATAAGAGATCAGATGGCATTAAAGCATCACCTTTCATGGGATTATTAGATTAGATGGCATTAAAGCTTAACCCTTCTTTATATACGTAAATAAAGCAATGTGAAAGTTTGAATGCTAATGTTAACTTGCTAATGCTAGCGATCTAATGCTAGTGCTAATATCAGGTCATTTTCAGACTGTACGTTTCCTCTATGATGTATATAAGACATCAGATGGCATTAAAGCATAACCCTTCATGGGAATATCAGATTAGATGGCATTAAAGCTTAACCCTTCTTGTATACATGCAAGTACAGTAAGTTTAAGTTTGAATGCTAATACTAACTTGCTAATGCTATTTATCTAATTCTAGTGCTAATTTCTTGTCATTTTCATATTGTATTTGTCCTTTGTGATGGAAATAAGAGATCAGATGGCATTAAAGCATCACCATTCGTGGGCATATTAGATTAGATGGCATGAAAGCTTAACCCTTCTTGTATATATGCAAAAACAGCAATGTTAAAGTTTGAATGCTAATGCTAACTTGTTAATGCTAGCGATCTGACGCTAGTGCTAATATCAGGTCATTTTCATACTGTACGTGTCCTCTTGTATACATGCAAGTACTGCAATGTTTAAGTTTGAATGCTAATGCTAACTTGCTAATGCTAGCGATCAAATGCTAGTGCTAATATCTGGTCATTTTCATACTGTACGTGTCCTCTAAAATGGAAATAAGAGATCATATGGCATTAAAGCATAACCCTTCATGGGCATATTAGATTAGATGGCATTAAAGCTTAACCCTTCTTTTATAAATGCAAAAACAGCAATGTTAAAGTTTGAATGCTAATGCTAACTCGCTAATGCTAGCGATCTAATGCTAGTGCTAATATCAGGTCATTTTCATACTGTACGTGTCCTCTATGATGTGTATAAGAGATCAGATGGCATTAAAGCATAACCCGTCATGGGAATATCAGGGGAATATCAGATTAGATGGCATTAAAGCTTAACCCTTCTTGTATACATGCAAGTACAGTTAGTTTAAGTTTGAATGCTAATGCTAACTTGCTAATGCTAGCGATCTAATGCAAGTGCTAATTTCTGGTCAATTTCAAACTGTATGTGTCCTTTATGATTGAAATAAGATATCAGATGGCATTAAAGCATCACCTTTCATGGGATTATGAGATTAGATGGCATTAAAGCTTAACCCTTCTTTATATACGCAAATACAGCAATGTGAAAGTTTGAATGCTAATGCTAACTTGCTAATGCTTGCGATCTAATGCTAGTGCCAATATCAGGTCATTTTCATACTGTACGTGTCCTCTATGATGTATATCAGAGATCAGATGTCATTAAAGCATAACCCTTCATGGGAATATCAGATTAGATGGCATAAAAGCTTAACCCTTCTTGTATACATGCAAGTACAGCACGTTTAAGTTTGAATGCTAATGCTAACTTGCTAATGCTAGCGATCTAATGCTAGTGCTAATATCTGGTCATTTTCATACTGTACGTGTCCTCTATAATGGAAATAAGAGATCAGATGGCATTAAAGCATAACCCTTCATGGGCATATTAGATTAGATGGCATTAAAGCTTAACCCTTCTTGTATACATGCAAGTACAGTAAGTTTAAGTTTGAATGCTAATGCTAACTTGCTAATGCTAGCGATCTAATGCGAGTGCTAATTTCTGGTCATTTTCATACTGTATGTGTCCTTTATGATTGAAATAAGAGATCAGATGGCATTAAAGCATCTCATTTCATGGGATTATTAGATTAGATGGCATTAAAGCTTAACCCTTCTTTATATACGTAAATAAAGCAATGTGAAAGTTTGAATGCTAATGCTAACTTGCTAATGCTAGCGATCTAATGCTAGTGCTAATATCAGGTCATTTTCATACTGTACGTTTCCTCTATGATGTATATAAGACATCAGATGGCATTAAAGCATAACCCTTCTTGGGAATATCAGATTAGATGGCATTAAAGCTTAACCCTTCTTGTATACATGCAAGTACAGTAAGTTTAAGTTTGAATGCTAATGCTAACTTGCTAATGCTAGCGATCTAATGCTAGTGCTAATTTCTGGTCATTTTCATACTGTATGTGTCCTTTATGATTGAAATAAGAGATCAGATGGCATTAAAGCATCACCTTTCATGGGATTATGAGATTAGATGGCATGAAAGCTTAACCCTTCTTGTATATATGCAAAAACAGCAATGTTAAAGTTTGAATGCTAATGCTAACTTTTTAATGCTAGCGATCTGACGCTAGTGTTAATATCTGGTCATTTTCATACTGGCACGTGTCCTCTATGATGGAAATAAGAAATCAGATCGCATTAATGCATAACCCTTCATGGGCATATTAGATTAAATGGCATTAAAGCTTCACCCTTCTTGTATACATGCAAGTACTGCAATGTTTAAGTTTGAATGCTAATGCAAACTTGCTAATGCTAGCGATCTAATGCTAGTGCTAAGATCTGGTCATTTTCATACTGTACGTGTCCTCAATAATGGAAATAAGAGATCAGATGGCATTAAACCATAACCCTTCATGGGAATATCAGATTAGATGACATTAAAGCTTAACCCTTCTTGTATACATGCAAGTACAGCAAGTTTAAATTTGAATGCTAATGCTAACTTGCTAATGCTAGCGATTTAATGCTAGTGCTAATATCTTGTCATTTTCATATAGTACGTGTCCTCTATGATGGTAATAAGAGATCAGATGGCATTAAAGCTTATCCCTTCATGGGCATATTAGATTAGATGGCATTAAAGCTTCACCCTTCTTGTATACTTGCAAGTACTGCAATGTTTAAGTTTGAATGCTAATGCTAACTTGCTAATGCTAGCGATCTAATGCTAGTGCTAATATCTGGTCATTTTCATACTGTACGTGTCCTCTATCATGGAAATAAGAGATCAGATGGCATTAAAGCATAACCCTTCATGGGCATATTAGATTAGATGTCATTCAAGCTTAACCCTTCTTTAATTAATGCAAATACAGCAATGTTAAAGTTTGAATGCTAATGCTAACTTGCAAATGCTAGCGATCTAATGCTTGTGCTTATATCAGGTCATTTTCATACTGTACGTGTCCTCTATGATGTGTATAAGAGATCAGATGGCATTAAAGCATAACCCTTCATGGGAATATCAGGGGAATATCAGATTAGATGGCATTAAAGCTTAACCCTTCTTGTATACATGCAAGTACATTAAGTTTAAGTTTGAATGCTAATGCTAACTTGCTAATGCTATCGATCTAATGCTAGTGCTAATTTCTGGTCATTTTCATACTGTATGTGTCCTTTATGATTGAAATAAGAGATCAGATGGCATTAAAGCATCACCTTTCATGGGATTATGAGATTAGATGGCATTAAAGCTTAACCCTTCTTTATATACCTAAATAAAGCAATGTTAAAGTTTGAATGCTAATGCTAACTTGCTAATGCTAGCGATCTAATGCTAGTGCTAATATCAGGTCATTTTCATACTGTACGTTTCCTCTATGATGTATATAAGACATCAGATGGCATTAAAGCATAACCCTTCATGGGAATATCAGATTAGATGGCATTAAAAGCTTAACCCTTCTTGTATACATGCAAGTACATTAAGTTTAAGTTTGAATGCTAATGCTAACTTGCTAATGCTATTTATCTAATGCTAGTGCTAATTTCTGGTCATTTTCATACGGTATTAGTCCTTTATGATGGAAATAAGAGATCAGATGGCATTAAAGCATCACCATTAATGGGATTATGAGATCAGATGGCATTAAAGCTTAACGCTTCTTTATACAAGCAAATACAGTCTTGTTTAAGTTTGAATGCTTATGCTAACTTACTAATGCTAGCAATCTATTGCTAGTGCTGATATCTGGTCATTTTCATACTGTACGTGTCCTCTATGATGGAAATAAGAGATCAGATGGCATTAAAGCATAACCCTTCATGGGCATATTAGATTAGATGGCATGAAAGCTTAACCCTTCTTGTATATATGCAAAAACAGCAATGTTAAAGTTTGAATGCTAAAGCTAACTTGTTAATGCTAGCAATCTGACGCTAGTGCTAATATCTGGTCATTTTCATCCTGTACGTGTGCTCTATGATGGAAATAAGAAATCAAATGGCATTAATGCATAACCCTTCATGGGCATATTCGATTAAATGGCATTAAAGCTTCACCCTTCTTGTATACATGCAAGTACTGCAATGTTTAAGTTTGAATGCTAATGCTAACTTGCTAATGCTAGCGATCTAATGCTAGTGCTACGATCTGTTCATTTTCATACTGTAAGTGTCGTCTATAATGGATATAAGAGATCAGATGGCATTAAAGCGTAACCCTTCATGGGAATATCAGATTAGATGACATTAAAGCTTAACCCTTCTTGTATACATGCAAGTACATCAAGTTTAAATTTGAATGCTAATGCTAACTTGCTAATGCTTGCGATCTAATGCTAGTGCTAATATCAAGTCATTTTCATACTGTACGTGTCCTCTTGTATACATGCAAGTACTGCAGTGTTTAAGTTTGAATGCTAATGCTAACTTGCTAATGCTATCGATTTAAAGCTAGTGCTAAGATCAGGTCATTTTTATACTGTACGTGTCTTCTATGATGGATATAAGAGATCAGATGGCATTAAAGCATAACTCTTCATGGGAATATCAGATTAGATGGCATTGTTTTTAACCCTTCTTGTATACATGCAAGTACAGCAAGTTTAAGTTTGAATGCTAATGCTAACTTGCTAATGCTTGCGATCTAATGCTAGTGCTAATATCAGGTCATTTTCATACTGTACGTGTCCTCTTGTATAAATGCAAATACAGCAATGTTAAAGTTTGAATGCTAATGCTAACTCGCTAATGCTAGCGATCTAATGCTAGTGCTAATATCAGGTCATTTTCATACTGTACGTGTCCTCTATGATGTGTATGAGAGATCAGATGGCATTAAAGCATCACCTTCATGGGATTATGACATTAGATGGCATTGAAGCTTAACCCTTCTTTATATACGCACATACAGCAATGTTAAAGTTTGAATGCTAATGCTAACTTGCTAATGCTAGCGATCTAATGCTAGTGCTAATATCAGGTCATTTTCATACTGTACGTGTCCTCTATGATGTATATAAGAGATCAGATTGCATTAAAGCATAACCCTTCATGGGAATATCAGATTAGATGGCATTAAAGCTTAACCCTTCTTGTATACATGCAAGTACAGCACGTTTAAGTTTGAATGCTAATGCTAACTTGCTAATGCTAGCGATCTAATGCTAGTGCTTATATCTGGTCATTTTCATACTGTACGTGTCCTCTATAATGGAAATAAGAGATCAGATGCCATTAAAGCATAACCCTTCATGGGCATATTAGATTAGATGGCATTAAAGCTTAACCCTTCTTGTATACATGCAAGTACAGTAAGTTTAAGTTTGAATGCTAATGCTAACTTGCTAATGCTAGCGAATTAATGCTAGTGCTAATATCTCGTCATTTTCATACTGTATGTGTCCTTTATGATTGAAATAAGAGATCAGATGGCATTAAAGCATCACCTTTCATGGGATTATTAAATTAGATGGCAGTAAAGCTTAACCCTTCTTAATATACGTAAATAAAGCAATGTGAAAGTTTGAATGCTAATGCTAACTTGCTAATGCTAGCGATCTAATGCTAGTGCTAATATCAGGTCATTTTCATACTGTATGTTTCCTCTATGATGTATATAAGAGATCAGATGGCATTAAAGCATAACCCTTCATGGGAATATCAGATTAGATGGCATTAAAGCTTAACCCTTCTTGTATACATGCAAGTACAGCAAGTTTAAATTAGAATGCTAATGCTAACTTGCTAATGCTAGCAATTTAATGCTAGTACTAATATCTTGTCATTTTCATAGAGCACGTGTCCTCTATGATGTTAATAAGAGATCAGATGGCATTAAAGCATATCCCTTCATTGGCATATTAGATTAGATGGCATTAAAGCTTCACCCTTCTTGTATACTTGCAAGTACTGCAATTTTTAAGTTTGAATGCTAATGCTAACTTTCTAATACTAGCGATCTAATGCTAGTGCTAATATCTGGTCATTTTCATACTGCACGTGTCCTTTATAATGGACATAAGAGATCAGATGGCATTAAAGCATAACCCTTCATGGGCATATTAGATTAGATGGCATTAAAGCTTAACCCTTCTTTTTTTTTATTAATGCAAATACAACAATGTTAAATGCTAAGGGTAATTTCGGTTTATTTTCTATGTATGCCCTTTAGGAAATAAGAATCAGACTTAACATAAAAAAACTTTGGGGTTATCGATTAGATGGCATTAA